>JAIGNY010004390.1:812500-815000 GCA_020152595.1 Chiridota heheva | reverse complement strand
TTCAGCCATTGCAAAATCTGAAACTGTTTTTATTTATAGTTCTCATGAAGTAAATTAATAACAGCCTATGCCAGCTCATCAGTAACAGTAATTCCAAAGTATATGAATATAGGTATTTCAAAGTTGATTGAGGTTCAACCCTATTTTGCAATTAAAGCTTAAAGGGGCTGGCCTAAAAGCAAGGGCGTATTTAAGTTGTCTCACAATAAATCAAATACTTTTGCGGTACGGAATATCCTAAATATTACCATGGAGGTACCACTCCATGATATTACTCAATTCCGACCAGAGTACTCGAAATTTGTACGTCTTTTCCCATTGATTTCTAGGAATTTGTTTGCTTGCATGCGATGGGTGAAAACCTGTTTTTTTTTTAAACCGTATGATGCAACTTCTATTGGTTAAAATCTACAAAAACTAACGCCCTGACTTTTCGGCCACCAGCTCCTTTAACAGTCTGGTCCATGCCTCTGAATTTGTGTCATTATAACCCACAGTACAACCTTTAACAGCAGATTTTTACATTTTAATACCAGCAAAAGCTCAAATTATACAGAAATTTTAATTCCAACATCATTTCCAAAGTATACTTTAAACTATAGAATTTGAAAAGCAAAGAAAAAAAATTAACAACTGAACTCATTATTAGCAACAGTTTAAATTATGGTCACTGGGCATATCTCGATCACCTAATCGGGAGATCTCCCGATCGGCAGATCTCCCGATCGGGAGATCTCCCGATCGACAGATCTCCCGATCGGCAGATCTCCCGATCGGGAGCGTAAACCAGACTGTTTAATTAAGCAAGACTAAAACCTTTCAACCAGTTTTGTTCTTCTTTCTGATTCTCCGACGTGGTCATGCAAAGGGAATTTCGACTCAAGAATGCATTGCTTAAGGCGCTGCCGGTAATTCTGATACATGGTTTAGTAACGTCACTTCCGCGGCGGTTGTTGATTGGCGTGTCAGTATACATACGTATTTAGACCAATCAAAAACGTATTTTATATTTCCGCGTTAACACAATAGCTTGCCATTAATGTCTGTTCCATGTAACTCACAAACTCATTGTCAGCCATCTTTTTAGGTTACAAACTTCAATGAAATCGAAAATCATGACCCGAGATTCATCAGCATTGTGCAGAGTCTATAAACGTCTTCGATCTATGACGTCACCAATTCTCTGGATGTCGATGCCTATGGCGAATTTCCTGCGACAAAAAGAGGAATCCAAAATCAAATTTTGTTGTGTCAACATGTTTAAAGTCTCCTGATTGGTTAGTGACGTCATACAGAAGCTTGCTAGTAGATCCTTCACCAGATAGATATATGTATTTGGTCAAAGTGTCTTTGGCTGGTGTCCACATGGTGACAATCTTTGTGAATGTAGTGTTTGTTACCATGGTTACAGATCGGGTATAATCCTGATCATACAGTCATGAATCGAATCATCTCCACATGTGCAATGTTTCTACTCATTTGAAAGCAAACGGTTTTCTTTGCAAAAATTGAAGTTGTTAGAACACATTTTCTGGCTGGTGCTAAAGAAAATGAATTAGGTTCCAGCCGTTTGAAAAAATATCAACAATGTTCTTGATCAAAAAAACAAGAAATCCAAGCATTTGCTTATCCAAAAAGTGATTCGCACATATCTGAACTGTCCTATGATGCGCATTTTGTATCACCAAATTAGTTCTATACCTTTTGACATTATCGGTAAAATTTAAACATATTCAAGAAAACGACAGGTTTTTTTAAAAGCCATTTACCGTGTTAACGTGGAGATAAAAATGAATCTACAATCCAACGTTTCGGATTGGTCGAACTATCTACACAATCACCGACAAACCAATCAATTACAGTCGTGAAACTGCGGAAGTTACGTCACTAGTATGTATCAGATTAATTGCTGACGGGCCATGCAATTATCTTAAGACGAGATTCCCTCTGTAATATCAAGATTGATATCTTGCTTCTGGTTTTGCATCCCGGAGTTGCATTCACGTGACTGCAGTCACGTCACATTGACGACTTTTGACATTCAAGATGACTCCGAAGCCCTGATCTGAATATCTCTACAATGTACAAATATATTGCGCACCGACCAAGGACACTTAATCTTGTAAGGTGTTAAACGCATATTAGTTCACCTCCACATTATCAGCCGAAGTCCAAAGATTTCTTTGAACCTTTCACCGTAAATGCTTAACACTACAGTGGCTTTGAAGGGCCCACATTTCGACTTTATTTCGTTTCGAGATTTTGATTTTTCGTTTTGAGTTTTCGAGATTTTGACTTCTTCAGCTAAGCAAATTACAGAAGCACTGAAAACTCGAAACGAAACGTCGAAATTATGAAACAAAATAAAGTCAAAATCTCAAAACAAAAAAGTCAAAATGTCCCTTCAGAGCCACAGTACAACTCATACTTAGTCTAAATTATATTTTAAACTTGCATTTTTCCCTTTTCTTATATATTTTGTATTGTGAATTTTCGTATT
>JAIGNY010004390.1:787500-807500 GCA_020152595.1 Chiridota heheva | reverse complement strand
TGCGTTACCACAGGGGACCCGGGTTCCGGGCCCTCTCCCAATTTAATCAGAAATAACTTTATGAAAATCTATTAAACCCCACTCTTCGGACGATTACATAACAAAAAATACGCCCCCCCCCCCAACAAAAGGCACACTCTTGTGGATGCTAGCTACGCCTCTTCAAGGTGACGCTCTCCAAGTGCTTATGACGTCACGTGCTATACAGCCACTCCACAAAAAGCGCAATCCTGCTATCATTTTTACTTTAGCCCATTTATAGCTTCTAAAATCGCTTATATTTTAAATGAGTTCCACCTCCACTACTAGGGGTGTGGAAAAGGCGCGGGAAGAGAAGCAAGGAGGGGGAGGGGGGCTAGGGGGAGGCAAGATCCCTCCAAAAATCCCGGTTACAAGCGGGGGAAATTGCACTGTTAATTAAGTTTCTATCAACGTCGGTTGCTCTCAATCATGAGGAAAATCACTTTTTTTTTTCCTTCCATTTTCCCGAAACTTTCTTCGATTTCTTCAAACATTTTCTTACATTTTCGTGTATTATTTGGATTTTCGGGAAATTTAATTGTTTGTAAATTTCGCTCATTTTCGGAAATTGTGCCAACTTTCGGGAAATTTCCTTAATTTCCAGATAATTATTTTTGGAGTTTCTTCCATTTTCAAAAAAAATTGGCCAATTTTCGGAACATTTTAAGGAAATATTCTTCAACTATTGGAAAATGTTGCAAAATTTTACCAAAATTCCTAATAATTTTACCAAATTTTCCTTCAATTCTAACAATTTTTCATATATCCCAGCCGGAAAGAAAGTATACAACCGGGAAGATGAAATCCTCTCGGGGGCAGTCCCCCCTCCCCCTCCCACCTGGCACCCACGCCTCTGCCCACTGCTATTATGAATGGGTTATTGTATGGCTTTACGAAGAACGATCCATAGTATTACCAAAATCACAACCATAACCAAAAGAAAGATGAGAGATCCGACTACAATCATGGTCGCTGCAGGCCGTGCGCCGGTTGCCGATATCTTGTCAGCAGTTGCATTCCGGATCGCAACTGATGCAAACCCACTGGAGAATTGTTGTTCAAGCCTACCAGTGCACCTTACTTCGGTGATCCCTTCTTTCAGATTCGAAATTGTCAAATTCAATAGATAAGCATTTAAATTATCTATCACAATATCGCTTGCACTATATCTGTTAACTGTTTCCCAAGATAACTGCGTAGTTTGCACATTGGAGGAACAAGTAAACGTAACGCTTCCTCCCTCCCTCAAAGAATTTTGGGTGGATGTAACAAAGACCTCAAAGTTTCTATAGACCATCACCTTTCTAAGACACCTCTGCTGAAAGCCGCCATCTTTCTTAATGGTGCAGACAAAATCAGTCTCATTTAATTGTTCAGAAATAATTCTCCTTTGGAACACACGTTCCATGACAATGCCGTCGATTGTCTCGCGATCAACATCACGTAACTCCTGTCCCGCTAACGTCACTGCGGTCGTTACGGCAGGGTTTCCAATTTGCGTTGAACAAATAAACTGGACTTGGGCCCCGACTAAAAACGAAAACGATCCCGTTGTTGTGTTGCATTCTGGGTAATCTAGGGACGGGGTATATAAGATAGATAAGTTAACCTCGTCCGAATGATACGTATCGGTTTCTTTCGTAATACACTTATACTCCCCGTTATCGCCCCTCGCTGCATTACGTATTGTTAAAACATGCGTAAATCGATCTTGCCCATTAGATACCGTGTTAAACCGATGCCGATTAGCATTCCCACTAAGTTTCCCTTCGAATACAACACTCGTAAAACCGTGGGTGATTGACGCAACCGCTGACGTTGCCTCGCATCTCAGCGTGATCTGCACATTTTCCTGAAAGTGTGGTCCACCGTCGACAGTGAATTTAATGGGCGGTAACCGCTGACTCCAACAAACTGCCATCAAAACTTGAAAAACCAAGAGTAATTTCATATTTCCTTGTTGCAACATTTTTCATTTTTGTTAATGTTTAGAGTAGAAAATGAATCACCATTTCAAGTTGTAGATTCTCATTTTAGGAAAGTTACCCAGTCTTCTGGTCTTAAACCACAAATCCAATCATCCAGCACTGTCTACTAATATTCAAAATCCACTCACAAAAATTAATTTCCTACAATCACAACGCACTATCCTATTTATGACAATTTTCGTTCGCTAAGACCGTTTCATTTAATCAATATACATGTCGTTGCTTATAGTGTATTATACTAAAGCGTTCATTCAGTTATTGCAACTTGTAGTTTTCAAAATGTAAATTTCGAGTAAGTTAACCCTGATTTTGTAGTCAAAAAACGGTAAACAGGTAAACAAGTCCACCAGTGCATGAATGCTACATTGTGAAAACGCGAAGCGCGTATCAAGCATAGCAATGCACAGAAAGGCCCTTTGAAAATACAATAGTTATGTGAATTATTGTATTGAATAGTAATTAAGTTCTTTCATTTCAGTTGTATTACAACATATTACAATGACGATGCTTCATTCAAAAAATGTATGCGTGTTTAACCTTCATCAAACCGTCAGACCCTTGTAAAATGTATGCGTGTTTAACCTTCATCAAACCGTCAGACCCTTGTAAAATGCACGTGTTGGCGGAGAGTACCATGCAGTTGTCAAAAAGTCTATGATACTATGATTTAAAGGAGACATACAGTGTGACATACTCCTTAGCGGAGGGGGCACTTCCATAAGTGAGGTATATATATATATATATATATATATATATATATATATATATATATATATATATATATATATATATATATATATATATATATATAATATATATATATATATATATATATATATATATATATATATATATATATATATATATATATATATATATATATATATATATATATATATATATATATATATATGTATATATATTGTTCCGTCCAGTGTTATTATCGATGAAAGAACATAAAGAATGTAGCGCAAGGCACAAAAAGGAGAGACGGAACGCACAGTATTAATAAAGCTTCTGAAATATATTGTAAACTCGTTGATACACCAACTCTGACTGACTATAACTTTCTCTCGCTATCTCTTACTAACAGACTCCATCTAACCGTGTGCAACTGTTTCTAACCTCTATCTGAATTCTTATCATTAACAATTTTCTACTTTATTTAGGTAATTTAAATATAAAGGAACCTTTTAGTTTCAGTACAAAAGGAAGCACGTCATCAGACAGGGTCTAGCCTTTTATAAATGTGCAAACCGTAGCAAATTGAAAGTGATTCAGATATTCCATGAAAGTGATATTCCATGAAAGTTATATAATCAGAAATTCCATGAAGACTTATACGTAAATAATGATAAAGAAAGTTCATGAGAAATGATGCTGTGATCTCATCGTAGCATCTGCCCTCGCCACTTAGAATGACACTACCACTGTGTACAAAAGGAGAGGAAAAGAAAATCATAACAAACATAATTTGACGGCCCGTCATTCTGAAAATGATCCCCTGCACCCGTCGACTGATGCGAGAAGGAAGCAACTCCTTGAATCTAGGACCGGTCACATGGTCACATATCGATGAGAGTCACCCTCATTTCAGAAAACAACAGACCGAAAAAGAAAAAAAGCAAGGAATGAAAAATATCATTTCTATCTTACCATGTATATCTAAAATCATTGAAAGGTTGATGTTTAATCGTATCCTAGCTTTCATTGACAAACACAACATTTTATTTGATAATCAGTATGGATTTAGACCAGGTCATTCTACGGAATCAGCACTTATCTCTGCAATAAATAAATTATATAAAGCCCTTGAACAAAAAGATTCAGCAGTTGGAATCTTCCTTGACCTGTCTAAGGCCTTTGATACCATTGATCATCACATTTTATTAAAAAAGTTATCATTTTATGGCATAAGAGGTAAAGCTCTTGATTGGTTTTATAGCTACCTTTCTAATACGCATCAGTATGTGTATTATAATAATTGCAGTTCTGATCTTTCTCGTGTTAAGTGTGGAGTCCCTCAAGGCTCTATATTAGGACCACTTCTATTTATTTCATATACTAACGATATAAGTAATGTGTCTTCAAAATCATCTTTAATTTTATTTGCAGATGACACAAATATTTTTTATCATGGTAGTAACGCTTATGAGTTACAAGACACTATCTGCTCTGATTTATTATGTTATCATGACTGGTTCTGTGCTAATAAGCTTTCTTTAAATGCAGCTAAAACTAATTATATTGTTTTTGGTACTCTTAGTAAAAATTGGAATGTCACTATCAATTTGAATGGTATAATAGTCCATAAAGTAACCTCAACCAAATTTTTAGGGGTGACCATCGACTCCAATCTTTCCTGGTCAGACCATATTTATTCAATTTGTAACAAAATTTATAGATCTGTTGGTATCCTTTCTAAATTGAAATACTATATTCCAAGAAATATTCTAAGGTGCTTGTATCAAACTCTTATTTTGCCTCATTTGTCTTATTGTTGCAGTGTTTGGTCAAGTGCAACTAAAACCACTTTAAATAAATTGATTGTCTTACAAAAACAGGCTATTTGACATATTACCAATGCTCATTATCGTGAAAGTACCAGCAAGCTTTTCTGTCGCTTAATCTTCTGAAATTTCCTGACCTCATCCAAATCAATCTTGCAACTGTTGTTTATCGTGCAACACACGATGTCCTCCCACTTCCTTTAGTTAATCTATTTAAGACAAACAATGACTTTCATCCATATAATACCCGTCAATCAAATAACATTCATTGTCCTCCATGTCGCACTAATCTGATTAGATTTAATACTTGTAACCGAGCCATTGATTTTTGGAATTCCATCCCTTGTGACATACAAACTTGTAATTCTCTTGCCAGCTTTCGGAAAATCATTAGACAAAATTGTATAAATAATTACTAAATACTCTATTACTACTTGTTATATTCTATCCGTAACCTTAGGGGTTGGGGATGGGTAGGGAATAGGTCTGTATTTTTGGTAGGGGCTGGTAAATTGGGGAGGTCTAGTAACTTCGTAGGGGTGGGGTGGGTAGTTTATGCTAAAATTAACTTACTTTGTAACCAGGGAGTGTTGTACTTAGTTAAGCTCTCCAGAGTTTTTTGCAACACTTCCTTTCACATACATATTGTATATTATTATATCCTACACCTAACCACATTTCTATATGTTGATAACTGTATTTCAACAATTCAAATATTTGTAAACTCAATTGTATATCTGTATATATTGTATATTGTTATATGTAAATATGTTGTGAAGAACCAAATAAATAAAGCAAATTTCCCCGTGATATAAAATTGGAGAAACCAATTGCCAGAATTTGGAAACGAGAAGAACGGCTGAGATCACAGCATCACCACAAAATCGTGAACCACTGATTATTTTAAGAAAGTAATACATTATAAATGCGCGCTTGATAAGGTGCAAATGAACAATAGTGTAGCATATATCAAAAACAAACAGACACATAGTATACACTAGACTGCTAGAACTATTAAGTCAAAAGGTATACTGATTATACCGATATGCCTATTTACAAGAAACATAATGTGACAACGTAAATTCTAAGTTCACTGCTTTTTTTTACTCTTTTTATCAGTCACAATATCCTTGTGAGTCCGAGTCACAAGGTCTTGACACTTCTTACTTAGATCTGAAAAATCATCCCACGAGTTAAATTGACTGGCGTAATTTAACCATTTCCTTCTATGCCAAATTTTATTATTAAATTTCTTACGAAGACTTTTTTCTATTTGAAATAGTGGTGGGTCGTCTTCAGACGAAGGGGGTTCCTGTGGTCGCGAATATTGTTCAGTCCGCTGGTCGTAGGTTTTTTGTTCAACTTGGGACCCAACTGTATCAATGTCCGAAGGGACGACCGCTGTGACAGAGTCAGTGGCGTCAACGTTCCCAGTCTCTTGTGTTATATCGTCATCATCCCCGGTCTGTTGCAGTATGTCGTCAAGTTGGGCATTTTTCAGATGCCCGAGTTTCAGGCGATTGATGTGTATTTTACCAGTTACAAGTTTGTTGTCGTCAACTCGCCGAAGGCGAACATGAACGTCATTAATCTTTTCGATGATATAGTACGGTCCAGTCCATAGGCGTAGAAGTTTGTTTGATTTCCCTGGTTGTGATAGAGGGTGGTACAGATACACAGTATCTCCACTGAAAAGTCTGGGATATGAGATTTGCCGTCCGACGCCTGTTTTATGCGAGCCTTACGATCTTTTAATATATCCCCAGCAACCGTGCGGGCGATTTCTGCGTGTGCCAATGTAGTTTGGATATATGCTGCCGCAGTTTGTGGCACGTCACGTGATGAAATCAGAGCATTGTCAAGAGGAGTGCGAGCATGGCGGCCATGCACCAGGAAAAATGGCGTGTACTGAGTGCTGTCAGGACAAGGAGTGGTGTTGTAAGCAAGCTGAATGAATGAGACATACTGATCCCAAGTATCATGGGTGTCCTCCAAATACTTTGACAATGAAGTAGCGATGTACGCCATACAGCGCTCACTTTGGCCATTACATTGTGGGTGGTATGATGTTGTTTTGTGTTTTGTGAGTGTTCATGATTTTACATGTTTCACGAAAAATGTGAGATGGAAAATTTGTTCCTCTATCCGATTGCAAACATTTTGGGCACCCATGCCGACAAACAATAGTGTTCACAAAGGAACGCGCAATCGTTGCCGCTTTAATGTCGGATAGGGGAATTAATTCCACATACTTTGTAAAATAATCAACAAACACTAGAATGAATTTATTGCCGGTGCCATTACACGAGGGAAGGGGACCAAGAATATCAGTGCTGACCCTTTGCCAAGGTTCACTCGTTGGCATTGGGTGAATTTTCGCTCTTGTCAGTTTTGGGGGTCGCTTACGTTGACAGCAAGGTACACAGTCCTTGACCCACTTTACCACATCAGACAGTCAGAATTCAAGTTATGCCAAAAATATCGTGCTCGAATCTTTTCTAGTGTTTTTGAAATCCCCAAGTGACCGCCAGAAACAGGAGAATCGTGCATTTCTTTTAAAACACCAGGAACGACATCATTGGGAATAACCAATTGTTTGTACAATTCTTCCGTATTTTTCCGAGATTTTGACCAAATGTGATACAATGTATCATTTTTCAATTTTTGGTTGTTGTGAGTGAGTAAAACCTCTGTTCGAAGAATGACATCATCCGGTAAATTTCCTGAAGTGATGTATTCAATGAGCGCATTGTACCGTTTGTTTTGTCTCTGTAATATCTGGATTCTGTCAAGGGTAACTGGAATGAACACGTCATCGGCCACAAGGTCGGTTGTAACGATGTCTACGTGTGTGTCCTTGTCATTTCGTGTATTCGAGGTATTTGTAACGTTAGCTGCTTGTTTTAGGTACGGCCCCTCTGTCGAGTCTATGATGTCATCATGCAATTGAATTTTTCGAAGAAAGTCTGGGAATTGTGTGTCTGAGTCATTGCCTGAAGTGTCTGGAGGCGGGTTATACTCCCTACGGCTTATGGCATCAGCATTACAATGTGATGTGCCCTTACGATATTGAATATCTATATTGTAGCGCATAAGGGTGCTAATCCACCTCGCTAAACGACCGGAAGGCTCCTTGAGGCGTAACAACCATGTAAGAGCAGAATGGTCAACTATGGCCTTAAATGATGCGTTGCGTACATAACAGTCAAAAAGCTTCACTGCAAATACTAAAGGAAGACATTCCTTTTCCGTTATACCATAGTTACGTTCTTGTGATAACAATGAACGACCAGCATATGCTATGACACGTTCCACCCCGTCTTGTTTTTGACACAAAACTGCCCCCACTGCATAAGAGCATCTAGCATCAGTATACAACGTAAATGTTTGAAGTCTTGGGTAACCTTGGAGGGGGAGGGGGTGGAGAGGGGGGGCGGGGAGGTCAGTGATTGCTTGAGTGCGTTAAATGCCGTCTGACATTTATCTGTCCAGGAGAACGGTGCGCCCTTTTTTGTCAAGGCGTACAGTGGAGCTGCAATTTTGGCATAATTTTGGATGAATTTTCTGTAGTAGCCAGAAAGACCTAAAAATGAACGGAGCTCTTTCAGGTTGGTAGGGGAAATAAATTCCTGCACGGCAGATAACTTTGCGGGATCAGGGGAAATACCTTGTCTAGATACTACATGACCTAAATAATTAATTTTGGTCCTAGCAAAGAAGCATTTTGACGGATTTAATTTCAGGTTAGCATCTTTAAGGCTTTCAAAAACTTTCCTCAAGTGCATGAGGTGTTGTGAAATGTATGGCTGAAAACAATAACATCATCGAGATAAATTAAACATATCTTCCAATTTAAACCTCTCAAAACAGCTTCCATCACTCTTTGAAATGTCGCAGGCTATGCTATTACGCAATCCCATCGGTAATCTACGGAACTAATATAAGCCCATGTGACAACGGAACGCCGTGTAATGGCGTGATGCCGGATTAATTACAACTTGATGGAAACCGCTTTGAAGGTCAAGATTACTAAAATACACGGGATTTGCAGTCCCAAGACTCTCAAGAGCTTCGTCTGTCGTGGGAAGAGGATGCGCATCAATGCGTGTTCACGCATTTAGTTTCCTATAATCCGCAACAAAACGATACCCTTTATTACCTTTCTTGGCAACAAGGAGGCAGGGAGCACCCCACGGACTAATAGATTCCTCTATAATACCTTGTTTCTCCATCTCTTGGATGATTTCTTCGAAAGCTTCTCGTTTTGAGGGCGTCATTCGGTATGCCCTTTGACGAATTGGGGGCTGATTGTCATCTACCTCAATGCTATGTTTGATGATATCACATTTGCCAACACGCTTATCTTGACCTACAAACACATCTTCAAATTCATGTAGGAGTTGATGCAACTCCTGCGTCTGTTCAACATTTATGTCTGAATTTGAGAGATCAATGTGAAAATTATTTGGAATACTATTTTGTTCACCCATGTGTGATGGCGTCGGGGCGCAGCCCATG
The DNA here is from genome assembly GCA_020152595.1 of Chiridota heheva. NCBI lineage: Eukaryota > Metazoa > Echinodermata > Holothuroidea > Apodida > Chiridotidae > Chiridota > Chiridota heheva. The sequence continues at coordinate 798,463 of JAIGNY010004390.1, read as the reverse complement.
GATTGCTCAACCTCCTCATTGTCCAACGAAAGTAGCTTATCATGTTCAGAAAGACAAACAAATCTTCCTAAATTACACCTCTTAGGGATCACAATAGGTACATCAGATACATTCATAATCCTATACACCACCATCTTGTACTGTTGATATACAATTCGCAGCTATCAGTGATTCGTGCTTGAGTGCATTTCCGGTAACCATGCCAACGACACCATTTGGGAGGGATTTTCCCTTTATGTGTGCTTGAATGATTTGTTCACTTTGTGGAGCAACGTGAATAGACTCTCGTGCCTGAAGGGTACGGCGAGGGTCAAGAGAGATTTTGTTAGTATTAAAATCGATTGATGCTGCATAAATATGGAGAAGATCAAGACCAATGATGAAGTCGGTTTTAAGATTTGGTACAAGATGGAATCGTAGAGTAATAGATTTGCCATCAAATGTTACTGGGATGCTAATGAATGCAGTAATTGGTAAACATACATTGTTTGCCGTAAAGACACATTTCCTGTCAGATTGACTTAATTTGCACATGCGACCCAGTCCATATTTAGCAATAACATCAGAATTCGCAACCGAGATATCGGCCCCCGTATCTACCATGCAATACACTAATTTGCCATTCACTAACGTAACAGGTAGAACATTTGTAAGAAGTGGAGCTTCACATGATATCTGTGACGATTTTTTTTCTCCAATATCTTCCCCCTATCGACGTCATTGTCACAACAAGACAGGTATAAATCACTTGTGGCTGTAGCATTAATATGTATGCCCTGAGATTGCGCATAAAGTGTACTATCAGTGCTATGTGACAATAAAGTCGGGGGATGCAGTCGCAGGTGCCAACTGTTCCTGTTCAGGGGATATTCAAGTCTTAAACACACCCGGCAAACTCCCTTAATTTGTCGGGTTGAAGGAGTTTCCCGACCACTTAGTAGTGTGATTTTGGTAACGGTCATTCTTGCCCCGACAGTCACGAGCCATGTGCCTCTTGCGATTGCAATTATAGCACGTTCCTTCAAACTTTTTCCTTGGTGGTTTACCCCTGAACAGGAAACAAGAGGGGGCGATATGCCCTTCCTTCCATGATCTGACACGAAATGGACTTACCAGTAGCATGCAAGGTGTTGACTGTTGGCGCCCGGCGTCGTCGGCAGTTGCCGCTTAAGGTCTCGCAACTCTGCCATGACTGCCTCTAGCGTAGGTGAAGTATCCATGTGTGTCGCCTCGGTTGCCAGCCTTGCTGCCTGCAACGCCGACGAAAATGACGTTGGGCAGTGCTGTATAACTTGTCCTCGAAGTCGTGGGTGAAGTCCCCTGACGAAAGCTGTCAATAATTCTTTGTCGCTTTTTTGTAGTACTGAGCAAAGTTCCTCCGTTTCCCGAATGTATGTTTCGATGTCGGTGGGATCCGTCTGCTTATTGTCCCATAAACGATTTTCTAATGCCCATGTACTTCGAGTTTCTACAAATGTTGTGATGAACGCCTTTTCAATTGTTGCGAGAGATTTTGCGTCGCTTTCGGTAACTTAGGACCTGTAGCCAAACAAGGGCGGAATTCGTTAGTAGTAGTTTTAAGGCAGCTATGATGTCGGCAACGTCTGAGAGTTTCTGTGGCGCCGTCCATGCTTTAAATTGGTCGAACCATCGACGGCCATTCTCCGTCGGGAGCCCGGAAAATGGCACTAAGCGATACCCAGTAGCAGCCATTGTTATAGTTGATGAAGTGCGATGAGGGAATGTACGTAATTTGTAAAACGGCATGCAGCAGATCCTAGAAAACTTAAACTAAATATAATTTTTAAATCCAAGGGAATTAAAGTAACTTTAGCACCTCCACCAAGTGTTCCGTCCAGTGTTATTATCGATAAAAGAACATAAAGAATGTAGCGCAAGGCACAACAAGGAGAGACGGAACGCACAGTAATAATAAAGCTTCTGAAATATGTTGTAAACTCGTTTATACACCAACTCTGACTGACTATAACTTTATCTCGCTATCTCTTACAAACAGACTCCATCTAACCGTGTGCAACTGTTTCTAACCTTTATCTAAAATCTTATCATTAACAATTTTCTACTTTATTTATGTAATTCAAATATAAAGGAACCTTTTAGTTTCAGTACAAAAGGAAGCGCGTCATCAGACTTCATGGAAAATCATCTCAAGTTACTCCTGATTTGCAAATTCTACATTTAGGAAAATCTCCAACCAAGACAATGACTAAACGCCCTCAGTCCCAGATACCGAGAAAGGCGATGACTTTATCCAAGGTCTACAGATATTAATGACAATAGAGCAAAAGGTCTAGCCTCTTATAAATGTGCAAACCGTAGCAAATTAAAAGTGATTCAGATATTCCATGAAAGTGATATTCCATGAAAGTTATATAATCAGAAATTCCATGAAGACTTTTACGTAAATTATGATAAGGAAAGTTCATGAGAAATGATGCTGTGATCTCATCGCCTAACAATTTCGTTCTTATATATACAGGATATATATATATATATATATATATATATATATATATATATATATATATATATATATATATATATATATATATATATATATATATATATATATATATATATATATATATATATATATATATATATATATATATATATATATATATATATATATATATATATATATATATATATATATATATATATATATATATATATATATATATATATATATATATATATATATATATATATATATATATATATATATATATATATATATATATATATATATATATATATATATATATATATATATATATATATATATATATATATATATATATATATATATATATATATATATATATATATATATATATATATATATATATATATATATATATATATATATATATATATATATATATATATATATATATATATATATATATATATATATATATATATATATATATATATATATATATATATATATATATATATATATATATATATATATATATATATATATATATATATATATATATATATATATATATATATATATATATATATATATATATATATATATATATATATATATATATATATATATGTATATATATATATATATATATATATATATATATATATATATATATATATATATATATATATATATATATATATATATATATATATATATATATATATATATACATATATATATATATATATGTATGTATGTGTGTGTGTGTGTGTGTGTGTGTGCTACCCGCGTAGGTGCCTTTTTCGCACCATTTTAGTAGTGCAAGTGTCTTTTTGTTTAGTGTAAAAATATATAAAATAAAAATTACAAATATAAAAAAAAAAATTATAGTAAAAAAATTGTTCTTTTTCATCATTTTCGCAGGTCCCAGAAAATGAGGTTTTACTGTGTTTATTTTGTATTGTTGGTCCATTTTTACAGTGTTTTCGTCAAATAGTCATACTTGCAGGTATCAAAATTGACTTCTTTCATACTGCGGGTATCAAAATTGTATAATTTTATACTACAGTTACCATAAAATCTGTCATACTCCGCGTATGTTTTCCGGTTGGTAGGCTGCATACCCCTACCACTTTTACTTTAAAGCGCCCCCCTCCTCCCCGGACTCCTTATTTCATATGGTAGAATTAAAAATAACACATTTTCGGACCATTTTCCATAGCTCCAGAGGCAATCTAACAATTATTTTGTAATTATTAAAAACTTTGATGTAACTACTAAATAGTACTATGAGAGCCGCCATTTTGATTTCAAAATGTGCAGAATATGACGTCATCCGCCCAGCAGAATGCTGGAATGCTCTGTATTTCTTTATAATCTACCTCAAGTTTTCTAGCGCATGAAAAATGCTGTTAAAACTTTGTGTCACATCATTTTGGAATAAAAACATTTAATCACATCTATAAAGAAAGAAATAATCCTTGGAAATTATGTCATCATGCACAACATTTCAATACAGAATTAAACAAAATGGCAGCCTCCATGTGTCGACTTCAAACATGAATAACTTGAGATAGGATTAAGATTTTGACTTGCAGTTTTTAGTTGTTGGTTAAGATTTTAATCCTCTATCATATGAAATAATGATTGTATGAGACTTAATGTCTCCTTTAATATAAAAGGGTCTATTAACCAAGTGTTGTATGTGTATCATCCGTATGTATTAAACATAATGATTGGTTGTAATAGAGGGACATATTATATATAGCTACATGGGATACAAATAATATATCCTGTATGTAACATAGATGGACGGATGCGCCGTGGATTCTTGTCCCCCACTCCCGAGTAGGCCGCCTTTCCCTACATCTCCAGAAATGTCGGACATTTCTAAAGATTTTTAAATAGCGCCGTCTACTGACCTGATTTAACCCGGTTGCTGACTTCTCATTGATTTTGTGTGAGAGAAAATTGCGATCAAAAAATCTTGATATTGGAGTGTCCAGATTATTGAAGCGGTTACCAGGTCGCAGTATCAGGTCGCTGTTATTCACCTTATAATTTGAGACAAAAATAGTCGAGTTTTCTACATTGCTCACCCAGAAAGTTGGCATTAGATGCCAACTCCCTGGCTCACCTTTCCCACGTCATTTTACGTGCAAACTCAACAAAGAATATCCGGTTTCGCGAATTAAATGCCTGTTAATTAAATATTAAGGTTTGACCGATCGTTTTTTGACATTTTTTTTCCTCAAAAAAAAGAAGTTCTGTATCAGAATTATTGCAGTGATTACGATACATCAATATATGGCTTATCATACAGTGCAAACAAAAGGTAACAAGGAAGTTTTTTTACCTTTCCCTGACGCCAATTTTAACGAAAATTCTGCATACAGACCTAAGCTAAATTTCGCGTGTGCACGTTAAGTTTGACGTCACGATGCATACTATGCAATTACTATGCATAATGAGTCCTATATACAACGTGTAAGGGATGGATTGTGGTCTCTTGAATAAAGAGATTATGTTTGGGGTTTTTCTAATTTAGATTACGTGTATCAAACCAGCTATAAGGCTATATGCCTATATCTAATGAAGCAGCACTGAGGATGCAATTTACTTACTGAGGGTCCGAGGAGAAAATCTTCCGACGTGTTGTTAAATAGGAAGAAAAGTAGGCATAATGTGGGTTGGTGAGGGCAGCCTGAGTGAGGGGATGAGTGGGGGGGGGGGGGTCTGAAGTATAAATTCCTGACCAGGCTAGCGAGCGAACAATTTTAGCCATATTTTTTTTAGTTCTGATGTATCCTTTTCATAAAGACCCTATATTCAAGCGTTTTGAACCATAAAATTGAGAAAATCACCTACAGAAAGAAAAATTGTGGACCGAGCTAAATTAACTGAATGGCCTACTTCAGCCATGCATTTTTGAGGATAAAGAGAGTGCGGGAGAGGATGCTGCCTTGGGGGACACTCAGATGTTGTGTGTACCTTTGGGGTTAGGTGTTTCCAATGCGTACTGTGAAATGGCGGGAGTGGAGGAAGTTCTGGATGAAGGTGGGGAGGAGGCCTCTGAGGCCGGAGGAGTGAAGGCCTCTGAGGACACCATACCGCCAAGTGGTGTCGGAAGGCCTTTGCGATGTCGAAGAAGATTGAGATGGCGTGAGATTCCGAACGAAGGCTTCACGGATAAAGGTGTCAAGTTTGAGGACGTGGTCCAGGCAGTTTTGGTTTTTTCTGAAACCATTTTGAGTGGGGGAAAGGATGTAGTTTCTCTCAAGGCACCAGCAGAGCCTGTAGTTAACCATACATTCCATAATCTTACAGAGGCAGGAAGTAAGAGCAATGGGTTGGTAGTTTTTTGGGTTGGATCTGTCTTTGTTAGTTTTGTGGATTGGGGTGATGATGGCCTCTCTCCAGGTGTTGGGGAAAGAGTTTGAGGACCACAGGTAATTGTAAATCTTGAGGAGTATTTCTGGGGAGATTTTTGAGTAGATTGTAGTGAAGGCCGTCTGGGCCTTGAGAGGAGGACCCAGATTTTTTTAGGGCGGAGGAGAGCTCGGAGTAGGTGAACGGGAGATTGTAGTTTACCTGATTGTTGGACTGGAAATTAAGAGGGTTCATTTCAGCCTCAATTTTCTGGTTACGGAAGGAGTAAGAAAGATTGTCATTTGATGAGGTATTGGCGAAAGTGGAGGCTAGGCAGTCGGTAATGTCTTTGAGGTCAGTGATGTTGGTGTTGTTATGGATGAGGTGAGAAATGTTGTTGGAGGAGCTTCTCCCTTTGAAGTTACGGATCATACTCCAGACCTTGGAGGGGGAGGCCTGGAGATTTAGGGACGAGACATAGGTTTCCTAGGAGACCTTTTTGCTGAGTTTAATGATCTTCCTAGCTGTGGCTCTGAGGATGCGAAAGTTGTCAAGGTTTTGGGGTGTGGGTGGGTTTTGAAGAGACGGAGGGCTTTGTTCTTGAGGGAGATGGTTTTTTTGCAGTCGGTGGTGAACCAGGGTTTGAAGTTCTGTGGGATGAAGGTGGAAATGGGGATAGTGTAATTGGCAACCTCCAAGAGTTTGGAGGTGAAGAGAGACCGGGTGGTTGGAGAGAAGGATGTCATTAGTGATGGAGACATTGCACAGAGTGGAGTAGAGGCCCCAGTCTGGGTGCTGGAATCTCCAGTTGGTTGGGAGGGGTGAGATAAGGGGATTTAGGTGGAGATGAGAATGGGGAAATGGTCACTCCCGCAAAATAAATGGTTAACCCTTCAGTCCGATAAGTCAACAAAGAGGGAGGGGTCGCAGATGGAGAGGTCAAGGTTGGTGAAAGTGCCAATACCTGGGTGCAAGTAAGTGGGGCAGCCGTTGTTAAGGAGGCAAAGGTTGTGGTGGTTCAGAAGATTTTCGATATGTTTCCCTCTGACAGTAAAAGTATAGGAACCGCAAAGGGGGTTGTGTGCGTTGAAATCACCTGTCAGGATGAATGGCTTGGAAAGTTGAGAGATGAGATCGTCAAGGTGAGAGGGGAGTAAGGGGGAGTTGGGTGGGAGGGGGGTGTAAAGGTTGCAAAAGGTGATGGTTTTGTGTAAGGTCGCGAGACGGCAAGTAGCCTGAAGTTTGGACTGGATAGGAATGGGGTTCAAGAAAATATCATTTCTGACGTAAATAGAGAAGCCGCCAGAGGCTTTCCTGGCGTTTTGGGTGATAAAATGGGATTCCGTGTACCCTGGAATGGGGATGAAGTCGGGGGCAAGAGAGAAAGCTTTCTTGTAGGCAGATAATGCTGCGGTTGAAGGTAGAGATCAGAAGTTCGAGTTCTTCAAAGTTGGCGGAGATACCGCGACAATTTCATTGTATGATGTCTGCCATTAGAGGTGATGAGGGTGGGGGACCCCTGAGGGGGCCCGAGTCAGTAAGGGCTGTCCGACCTCCATATATTGAGGAAAGTAACACACACACACATCCAGCAAGCAAAATTCGCTCGCCTCTAATTTGGGTTCTGAAAAAACATACAATGGACGACCTTGCCACTGACTTGCTGAAGATTGAGTGTGAATTTGTGACATATCTGGTCTAATTTATACTGATATACCGAGTTGCATTTATTCTCACCAAGAAAATGATAGCCTTCTGAATGAATCTAAGGACCCATTATTTGCTTTTCACATTGACATAAAATATATTCCGATTCATAACCAATACAATTGGCTAATAAAATCCTTCGAGTCAAAATTCCGGTGAGGGGGTGGGTGGGTGGGGGAGGGTGGCCCTTTGAAGCTATACTGCTGTGCTACATGCTTTGAAATTACGATAATTGGAGAATCGCTCTCAGATCCTGTGCCTCCAGATTCAAACATCTTCCGCCGCTCCTGGCGGCTAGGCTAGCCATATGGGCAAGGCGTATACTTCCCCACCCCAAAGATTTACTAGTTAAAGCCTACAAGGAAGATCATGTGTAACTACAAACTTCCATTTTGTTTGACTTAAAGTCAATTTCTTCTACATAATTTTATCGCAAAACCAAAAAAAAAAAAAAGAAAGGGCAGGGGTCATTAAACATTTATCTTCGCCCGGAACGCATAAACTACTCAACTAGGATAGCATTAGGCGGCAGAACGTAATCTCCAAAGCATTGAAATGCTTTGACTCATTATGCTAGCATTTGGCGGCAGAACGTAATCTCCCAAGCATTGAAATGCTTTTACTCATTATGATAACATTTGGCGGCAGAACGTAATCTCCCAAGCATTGAAATGCTTTTACACATTATGATAGCAAACTTCGTAGACCCTATTTCACAAATTCACAAGCGTCATTCCGTTTTCGAAAATTTGTGAAATGTAAGAGTAGATGCATTCGGGACGAAGATAAATGTTTTAATGACCCCGACCCTTTTTACATTATGTTTCATATACATTAATAAACGCTTACCGTGGTGTATAATTACATGTGCGCATGGTAATTTTTATTATAATGGAATTTTCACCAATATTAATAAAAAATAATTGAATAAAAACTTACCAATACTGAATATGCGTTATTTTTTTTTTCTTCTAAAAAATATGGAGTCAATCAGTTCCTGCTTTCTCCATTCTTCCCCGGCAGCTGCATCCTTCCCATCAACAGACACAAACTAATTTGAATCTAAGCAGGTATATGACGCCTGGTCCTTGTCAATTTCTTGGTCCTTGTCATTCTTCTGGTCCTTGTCTTTCCTCTGGTTCTTGTCCTTGGTACCTTATTGTACTTTTCCCGGTCTATCTCGGCAGCTCGGTCTAGCTCGGAAACTCGGTCTATCTCGGCAGCTCGGTAGTCTCTCAAGATCTTCTTTCTCTTCTTCTAAATCAAACAGCTCGTGAGCTGAAATAAAAAATATGAAATAGACTGGTCTGCTCACAATCTATTGATCTTTTATTCAAATTAAAGATATATACCTGTCCTTACTCTACAATTGAGCTGACATCACATTCATACATCACCAATTCTAATCTCCGAATAATGCCAAATAATATTATTGTCAATATTTTAAAAACAAAAACTGAATATGCTATTTTCAAAATTCAAAATACTGTTTTACTCCTAATTTTAAATTCTTAAGAAAAATCAGAGAGACTTCAAATAACTTGTCCATTTCACAACTTTTTGGTTTTCAGACCTTAGTATATGCAATTTGTCCGCACAAATTAGCATAAATTAACAATTCTTCAACCAAGTTGGATCATTCATAACTCATAAAAAGTATTTTTTTAAATATTTAATATTGTTATCTTTATTTGTTTTAAACTGTCCTGTTCAAATTGTGATACTCTTTCCACATGCAGAGATATATCTTGATAGATCTTTATATTCTGAACAGGTAGTAGACATGGTGGACACAGGCACGTAGTCAGAGATGATTTGGGGAATATTTTGACGACAGCTCTGATGAAATATTACACTTATTTTGGACGCTACCAATGGTACCATTAACCACGCGATTTTGGGATGTAACCAGAGGCGTAGGAAGCAGTGGAGGGGGCAGTTTGCTTCCTGAAAAGATTTCATCTTCCCGGCTGAATACTTGGGAGGTGTAAATTGAAAAATTGGGTAAAACTATTGTAAAAACAATTAGGTTAAATTAAAAAAAAAAATTGCTAAATTATATTTTAAAAATTGCAACATTTCCCAGAAATTGAAGAAAATTTCTCGAAAATGAAGGAAGTTTCCCAAAAATTTAAGAACATTTCCCGAAAAAGAAAGAAAATTGTCCGAAAATGAAATTGCTCGAAATTGAAACAGATTTCACGAAAATTATTACATCATCAGTTATCTGTACTTCCAATGTATAACTTTACTGCTTCAGTACCTTTAATTTACCTTGTTTTTTGACAAAAAATGGGTAAACGTGCCCCCCCCCCCGTGCACATTCTGGCTACGTCTTTGGATAGACGTGAAGGGAAAACATTAGTAGCAAAAACATTAATACAAATCGGTTAAACATCGACTATTCTGCAACGTTTCTACATCTCAGACATCAATTTGCATATTCTTTTGTGATGTACAATACAGGGCAACCTTGTTATTTTCTTTCCTAAGTCCTTCGTTTTTTAAATGTCTTTCGAATTTTGTTCAAGTGGTGCCTTCTGACCAAACGTTTTAGAAACTATGACATGCCCTTACCCCCCTCCCCAGCCCCACCCCCAAAAAAAAAAAAAAAACAATCTACCAGGAATACTTTCCTATCATTATCTTCGCAGTGACAAAGATTTAGGATTAAAAATTGATGAATTACATAAAGATTTTGAGCTGTCTGCCATACAGCCATGTCATACATCACAAATTTCGGATAAATTAAAAACCAATTAAATTTTGATCAGCCATAACTCAAAAATATATATATACAGGACCAAATTGTGGGAAACAGTCTTAAGGCTATAAAGCTAAATCCATCCGAGCCATTAGGCTCATTGAGCCGGTGCTTATCCCTGGTTTCTATGGCGCAAAGGGATGAGAGTACATTACTCCCCCTGGACCGCCAGTCCATCGCAGATTAACTCCCCAGCGGTGCTAGTACTTATTTTACAGCTGAGTGGACTGAAGCAAGTAGAGTAAAGTGTCTTGCTCAAGGACACAATGCAGCGCTCACGACGGGAATCGAACTCTGTACCTCTCGAATACGAGCATGACTCCTTAACCACTGAGCCACAGCACTTCATGAAGGCTATAAGAAGCGCGTAATTCACTTTACTTTGCACTAAACCAAGGACGTACAAACACATTAAACGTTGATGCTAATCGAAAAAAACTCTTGCAACTGTCGGGAAATGTTGCCAAAATTTACAATAAATTTACAAATATTTTACAAATTTTTTCTTTCATTTTATCGACTTTATTTTAAAAGATTCCCAATTTAACCTCCCAGCAAGAGCGAAAGCATACAACCGATAAAAATCCTCAGTCTCGGGTGTCAGTTTTCCCCAAGGGGCGTAGCCAGAGGGGGGCGGGGGCCATGGCCAAGCT
>JAIGNY010004390.1:635000-782500 GCA_020152595.1 Chiridota heheva | reverse complement strand
AAAAATCGATACAAATGCTCTTCATAAACACTCACCACAAACACTTTCTTACGAAATCGATCCTAAAATGTGAAAAATCCGGCTTATTTTTAGCGTATGCCACGTTTGGATGCTCATTACGTAATGGGTTTGTTTTTGTTCGTGACGCGAGGATAGGACATTACATCACGTGATCCACTCGGATTGAATGACACACAATGGTATGATAACCTGTAGAAATTCTACATTAACTTCCCTTTTGCTCTTTCCCTAATCGTTTACTTACTCAATAAATGAAGCATTAGTTTTTAAAATTACGTTTATCGGTACCATTTTTGTACAATTCTTAATTGTGGATTCGTAATTTTGTTCCCAAAATAGTTGTATACATGCACTAACGTGATGTGAAAACTACTTACAGTGTACAACAGTAATACATCCTGGTGTAACGAGTTGGAAGATCATATTCAAATTTTACATCGTTTTCGCCATTGCCAAGCAGGGTTTTCGCCAATATTTGGGGCCCGCTGTGAACGCACATTCCTTTTTTTATTTTCTACGGTAGAATCATCCCCAGAACTCGCCTTCTCGAGCGGAAAGAGCGAGAACGTCAATGGAAAATGATGGCGTCCTTTCTAATTGATGTTTTGGATTTCGAGGTCTAGTTACAGCGCCACCCTTGGAAGACTTTGTGTTCTGTCAAAGCGAAATTGGCTTCCATTTTACAGAAATTTGAGGGTTAAATCACAAGTTAAAATTAATGCTGAAGAAATGAATACATGGTGAGAAAATTTCTTCATTTTGAACTTTTTAGCGTATGGAGATGACCGGTTACACTTTCGTGATATTGTACTTTTAGAAAATGCTCGTTAGTCTTTGTCCAAAGCGACTAGATTATTATTGGTTTCGCGAATATTTTACTCTTATTCATTCTGAACGATAAGTACAAATAACACTGGGAATAATAATCACAATGTGGGATTGACTTTTAAAGGAAAGCGCCGGGCTTTCATTATCAAGAATATTAATATTTTTTCGAATTCTTTTGATAATGGAAGTTGGAACGAACTTTGACCTCTCCTAGCGTTATGTTAGGCTATATGTGCGTACATGATAGGCGACTATTAATACTAGCCTAGGCCAATTATTACCCAAGTTAAGTCTTCAACTTAAGACCTAAAGCGTTAGCATTGCCCTCGAATAAATTAACTTTGAGCCTCAATGCATGCAGATGAATCGTTTTTCGCGGAATTAGTTGTAATTAAGTGTATTTGTGGCATTAACATTTTTTAAGGTTAGGCTAAAGTTAGGTGTTTGAATAAAACAGAAGTATTAGCCTAACATAACCTTAGGCTTGGCCTAAGTTAAAAATTAAACTGCATATTATTAGACCCTACTAGGCAGTACTATGCCTAATTGCTACATAAGTTGATTGGTTTAACTACTAACTTAGCTGTATTGATTTTGCATTTGAAATTTTCTACAAAAAAAGAATCATTCAAATTTAAATATTCTTTAATCTTGATGTTACTGCATACTGGGCCTAAATAATATTGTACCTTTAATTTGAATTATCAGGGGTAAGACTAAAAAGAATGACAATATATGTTACACGCAAACAGTCCGAAGAATCTGGATGGCAGTTCACTTGTTTTACAAAGCGAATGACAATTGAGTTACATTCCAAGAAAACAAATGACAAAGTAGGGTTTAGGTTACGGTTAGGAGTTGTCATTTGTTTTATTAGGACCTTCGCTCTCATTCAATTTAATGTTAGTGATTTCATTTTTTTTGCATAGAATAGGTATTGTCATTCGCTCTGTGCAAGTTGGCATTCATTTTAGTAGGACCCATTATCAGCTACATGTATTGTATGTAATAAACTTTTTTTACAAGATTACTTCTTTTGAAATAGACAATTGACCAATTAGGTGCTATTATTATCAGCTGTGTAGGTAAGGTCACAAGTTAAGGTGGAAATATGCGACCTAATGATTCCAGTGACCTCAGAGTCATTTTAGTACACAGCTCTGCATAGGGCCTTGACACACCAACCTTTGAAAATAACGCTATTTCTCACCTTAAAAATTTCAAAATATTTTTTGGGATAAATTTGTATGTAATAAACTTTTTTTACAAGATTACTTCTTTTAAAATAGACAATTGACCAATTAGGTGCGATTATTATCAGCTGTGTAGGTAAGGTCACAAGTTAGGTGGAAATATGCGACTTAATGATTCCAGTGACCTCAGAGTCATTTTAGTACACAGCTCTGCGTAGGGCCTTGACACACCAACCTTTGAAAATAACGCTATTTCTCACCTTAAAAATTTCAAAATATTTTTTGGGATAAATTTGTAATCTGTGAAGCTTCATGATTGTTAGTGAAGAGAAATTTCTCTGTGTGCTTGGAGAGAACTGTAATTTTTGAATTTTGTGAGCTCAATCATTTTGTAGCTTTTCTTCACCTCTTTTATTTTAGATGCTTGAACAGTGAACTCAGGGGCGTAGGATGGGTCACCTCTCAGGGGCGAGAACCCCAAAGTTTCCTGGTCACAAGTGAACAAAGTGCACTTGTAAATTATGTCGCCATCAAATGTTGCTTTGTCATCAGGATATCTGTGAGCAGAGTAGCCATCTCTGATTTACTGTTTACTGAGTGTATTTCTTCAATTTTTATCAGACCCCAATGGTTTAGCGGTCATAGGATTAGTTTGGCAAGCTAGAGGTCCTGGGTTCATTCACCAATGCCTCACAACTGGTTTACGAAATGGCCGTGTACATATCTATATAATCTTAGCTGTTGAGAAAGGGATGCAAAATACACAATTTACTTACCTACCTACCAAAGTTTCTTAAACAATCTTGCTTTACCAATTCCAAAATTTTATCTCTAAAGCAACAAGAAAGCCAATATTTGTAATGAAATGGTATAAATCTGGGATCAAATTTGTAAAGGACCTGCTCGAATCAGATGGGAATTTTGCATCTGTAATATCTTAGAGCGTAATTATGGAATTGATATTAACTTCTTTAACTATTATTCAATTATTGAGGCTATTAAAGGTGCTTGAGGAAATGTTTTAAACGGTATTCGTAAAAATGCAGATTAGTCTTATTTTACTTCCTTCTTTTGTTGCTCTGCATAGTAGTCCAACTCGTTGCAAAGGTTTTTACAAAGTTCTATCTTTTAAACTAAATGGTCATCAAAACTATATCTTTTACAAATGATCTTGCCAGCCTTTGATAATTATTAAGTTATTATTGTTGCTACAAGTTTTATATATAAATCTAAGTATAGAAATGAAATTCCTACTATGATTTGAGTTGAGAATGTTGTTTTGAAATTTTAAAGTTCTCTGCATACATGCAGAATAATCTTGATTTTTTTAATGATAAGTGGTATTTGTGGAAGGGAATTTACTGGTGGCTTATTCATACTTTCACACAGAGCGTTGGAGTAACCTTAATGAGGATAAGGAGCCATGGCTAGAGCCTCGGTCCCCGATGACGAGATATTGCAATCGTTGGTAGAGGAGGCTATGCAGGGCTTCAGAAGTGATGGCAGCATTGCAAAGCTACACGATGAGTTTAATGAACTGCTAAAGGAGGCTGACAAGATGAAAAGTAAGTTACGATGTCAATCATTGGGAAAATTGAAGATTTAATTTGAAAGTGTAGATGAATAAATGTTTAAGAGTAAATTCATTCGCAATAAAATTGTATAAACAATTGTAGTGGAAGTGAGACACAGGGCTTGAAACTAGCATTGGTTTATCACTAGCCAATCAGGGTTTGACATTATGTTCTGTCAAGTAGGCTTATTAAAGGTATATGGACAGGTAGCAACAACATGGCTTGAAATCACTTGAATCATACTACAAATTGTAAAAAAAGTCTCATCAAAATTGGTTACCAATTGACTATTTTACAGCATTTTGAAATTTTGGTACCAAATTAGCATAAATTGCACAATACTTTGTGACATCACAGCAAGAACACAATGGCTATTGCATATGTTAACTTATTGTTTTCAACCCTTTCTCAAAGTATGAGAGGCAGCTGGGTATAATGCAAAGGAAATAAAATGTTGCTATATAGCCTTGAGCCATATTTAGCTCTACAGTAAATGCTATTTAATCATAGATGGTGTCTGAATTCTACAGAGAAATACATAGGATTGCATTAAAGATTTTGAGCTGTGTTATTTTTCATACATCATCACTGTAGCACATGTTGAAAAATTCTTCAAAATTGAATTTGTCGTAACTTAAAAACTATTATTGCTATTTCAATAGAACTGGGTGGAGAGCTGAAATTTTTAAACAAAGGTTCTAAATCTCAGTCATTATTTGCTCCCAAAGGTGATACCAACGAGCTGTGCCAGATTTACGAGGCTTGCAAGAATTCAGTGGAGCAGTTGCATGAGAATATCACAAAATATGAAACGACGTGAGTATTCAGCTTATTTGTAAATAGTATTTGTTGCAAAGCATTATAATACTGGTTTTGTTCAAAGCCTTGCAAATTAGCAATTGTCCGTCAGATGATTGGTTGGCACACCCTAACATTATGCAAATTAGCAATTTGCCCACCAGATAATTGGTTGGCACACCCTAACATTGGGCCAGCCTAGTTTGAAATGGTCAATACTGTTCAAAGTTTAAAACGGTTTAAATGATACTTTAGGGCAGACCTGGAAAAATCGACGGCTGTGGCGGGAAAAATGGGAATTCTTGGGAATATTTTGTTTTTTATTTTAAGATTTCTTGAGTAAGAAACAGTGAGTGTGTATGATAAATATGTGCTCTACAAACGTCCCCATGTTAATTGTGCGATGAATAGTACATTAAATTGCGAAAAAATGTACTATATTAATTATATTTCTGTCACGATTTTTCGTGGAAGATTTTTGACACCTTTATTTAACACTGTAGAAATTTTTTATAATGAATTTCAAATCTGGTTCTACATTCTACATCGTCATCAGATGTTTACATGTCAAACACGGCTGTTTATCTTATGCGGATAATTAAAGGTTACAACACCATTTTTCGGCTAAGTGCTATTTTATCGCTCCTAAGGTGCTTTTATCGCTCCTAAGATACTTTTTAATGATAATGATTATAAAAATATCAATAATGATAACATTATTAATAATAATAATAATAATAATTATTATTATAATCATAATCATATTATTTTTTTTATAAGATTACTTTAATAATATTGATAAAAAAAGTAAGTCTTAATAAATCATGATGGGATTGACCAATTAGCATGAAATTTGGACAAATTTTAGATTGTCAAAAAGTAAACACAATTTTTATTGAATAACGGTGGACCGCACGGTAAGACTTTTATGCAGTCGTCAAATTCCGGCAAAAATTTAGCATGCTGTAATTGGAAAGTGGAGGAGGAATTTTTAATATAAACCTAATTCTCAGAGAAAAAAAATTAGATTATCTCTATTTTGAGTCAATGTTTTGACACATTTGATGCCTAGCCTTGACGTTATTCAGGAAAAACCTTACTGGTACTTTTATAATTTGTGTTTTAACACAGGTAAATTAATAGTAAAACTCTAACATAGTTATAGAGCACACTGGAATTCATTTAAAAATTTGTCTTTACCTCTGAAAATAATTTGACTGTTGTAATATTTTTTTTGGACTTCTGGCTGACAAATTGCTACCAATTTTGAAAAATACAAGCTTCGTCTTGAAGTGACTGCAGCAAACTCTACACTTCCGGCAAGAAATGAAAGGGAAATGGCTTTTATTTTTATAAGCCATCCTCCTCATTCATAACCCTGACATTGTTCTTAGATTACCTAATATCATGTTATCATTTCTTTCTCTTGTTTTCTTTTATTCCATAAGAGTTGTTATAAATATTTACAGGGAGTGATAAGAAAGCTATGGTTTGAGAAAATAGAGAAAATCGATATTGTGTTAGTGTGGAAGTTTACTCAGAGAGAGGAAGTATACACAACAGAAGGGCTGTAAAACGTAGATCAGTTTTGATAATGAACCATACCCTAACACCATAGTTACCACAATACGTATGTTGTAACATTAGGCCTAGGCTGCATGCCTAGCCATGCGGCCGGGCGACCATCCAGCCGGGTCTTGAAGTTAACGCTGTCTAACTTTAGATCTAACATAAGTGTTCATTCAATTACCGTACGCGTAACTAGTCTAATGAGGACTGGAAATTGGCGAACATTGGCCATCATATCTGTGCCGTGAGCTGCTTCTTTTGTTACATACAATGCGACTAATTAGTAAAGTTAGGCCTAATGTTAAATCCTAACATTACTTACAGTACACCTTGGGCCAAAGTAAGGTACCCTACTACCGGTAATAATGCAGAAAACCCGTATGAAACTTCCTCCAAAAATCGCTTCTCATAGCATTCAAAGGTAAATTAGGCTAGGCCTGTGTGAATTGAAAGCTTGACCATTCCTTGCATGTTGCCTGCAGAATTTACGGTGGATTTTGAGCCATTAGTAGGTGTTACAGTGTAAGACCTAATGTTAGGCAATCATCCAGCTGTACCAGTAAAACGTAAAATGTCCGATCACGAGGCCTAGCCCTACTGCTTCAAGAAAATCTGAATAAATATTTATTCTTAAATTTTATGAATCTTGAAAGTGGAGTTAACTTCACATTTAAAAAATGTCACAATTTTGTTAAACTTTTCTTAGGCCTAACGTTAGGTTGGTAAAATTGCATGAATGACATGGGCAGAATTCGGGTTGGCCCAAAATGTACCAGTAAGACATATGATATCCGATCGACGATACTAGTTGATGTAAACTTTAATAGGCCTAAACAATTATTTCAATCTGCAAAATCAAAGTGGCTCTAGGCTTAGTCAGATAACGTCTGACTGTAGTATACGCTATAACCACTACATGGCTGCTATACACAGTATGCAAGTATTGCCTTGCAATAGGCCCCTAGTACCTACTGTGTGAGGTGTTTATCTCACTAAGGTAGGCCTAGTTATTCGTCATTGTGCCATTAAAAAGCTTTTGTTTCTTAATAAACTGCACATTCAGCAGGCCGGTAGCTAGGAATTTGGTTTCGTTTTTCGCAAGCTTGTCTGACTTAAGGGAGTTGGTTCCAAAGGCAAAGGGCAGAAACAATGAAGGACCTGTCCCCCCAAGAATGTTTGGAATTATCTTCACATATAAAAGTTCCGGGTTGGACCTTAGATTACGCGAGGGGACATAATTACATAATATGTCAGAGGTATACTTTGGACCTTGTCCTTTTAGTGATTTATAAACAATAGGGAGAATTTTATACATTATACCATATTGTATAGGAAGACAGGGCAGATATAACAATGCTTATGAGAATGGGTTGCAATAATGCAGCCAAGTTTTGGATTAATTGGAGTCTATGAATCTGTTCTTGTGGAAGACCGAGAAGCAAAGAATTGCCCATGTCCAACCTTGAAGTGATAAAAGAATGCACAATTTGTTCAGTTGCCCTATCATTGAAATATTTACATGATTTGTAGATACCTTTCAAATGAAATGCAACAGAACTCGTTATTTTAGAAATGTGGTGTTTCATGGACATAGGAATCCCAAATTATATGAAAATTAATGCTGACATGACATGTGGATTATTGCGATATCTCTTTTTGTCATGACATGTGGACTATCGCGATATCTCTTTTTGTCATGACATGTGGATTATTGCGATATCTCTTTTTGTCATGATTATTGCGATATCTCTTTTTGTCATGACATGTGGATTATTGCGATATCTCTTTTTGTCATGACATGTGGATTATCGCGATATCTCTTTTTGTCATGACATGTGGATTATTGCGATATCTCTTTTTGTCATGACTTGTGGAATTATTGCGATATCTCTTTTTGTCATGACATGTGGATTATCGCAATATCTCTTTTTGTCATGACATGTGGATTATCGCAATATCTCCTTTTGTCATGACATGTGGATTATCGCGATATCTCTTTTTGTCATGACATGTGGATTATCGCGATATCTCTTTCTGTCATGACGTGGATTATCGTGATATCTCTTTTTGTCATGACATGTGGATTATTGCGATATCTCTTTTTGTCATGACATGTGGATTATTGCGATATCTCTTTTTGTCATGACACATCGATTATCGCGATATCTCTTTTTGTCATGACATGTGGATTATTGCGATATCTCTTTTTGTCATGACATGTGGATTATTGCGATATCTCTTTTTGTCATGACACATCGATTATCGCGATATCTCTTTTTGTCATGACATGTGGATTATTGCGATATCTCTTTTTGTCATGACATGTGGATTATTGCGATATCTCTTTTTATCATGACATGTGGATTATTGCGATATCTCTTCTTGTCATGACATGTGGATTATTGCGATATCTCTTTTTGTCATGACACATCGATTATCGCGATATCTCTTTTTGTCATGACATATCGATTATTGCAATATCCCTTTTTGTCATGACATATTAATTATCGCGATATCTCTTTTCCCAAGACATGAAATATGCCTCTTGCAACATATCATGATACCAAAAACTAATACTCAACTAGAAAATTGTTGCGCAACTAGGCTAGGCTACTTCATACGTTACAATTCTAACGTTATGCTTTAAAATCTAAAAGTCAAGTTTAGTCCATTGAAAATGTGCAAAAATTGCGTGACACATAAAAAAAAAACTAATTAAAAATCGTGCTCTGTCACCCCACTTGCACGTTCCGATGTGACTTGGGAAAAAGAATGAAAAATTGGCAGAGAACATGCCTCTCAGGTTCTCACTTCGATGATTCATGGTCACATTGACTGACTTACCAAACACGTGTGTGATGAACGTAATAGTTACGCGATCATAACGTCTGCTAGATCTGCAAATCATTTTTTCTTATCTTCATCATAAAAGAAGTATTGTTAGTGATATTATCAATTTGTGTCGTAAGTCAATTTTCTTAAAAAGTATCGTGATATACCAATATATCGCGATATTTTTCTCCACGATAATTGATACATAATGGAGCGAGCCATGTCGTGACAGCACTAATAAAAATGAATATTCACGGGAATATTTAATGTATTAATTTTTTCAGCTCAATTCCTGAATTGGTTGACCACGATTACACGTTCACATCTGCGAGAAATGACACAAATCCGTGGAGCATCCAGGAACTCTACAAGGAGCTTGAAGGCACCAACTTAACCATTCCAGATTTAATTCGTCGCAAGCAACAGCGCATGAACGGAGAAACCAGGTACAGTATGACTATAGACCATTTTTAATCTGGATCAGCAATTTCTGGAAAATTGATTTGAAGAACGTCATATGGCCAAAATTCATGTATCCATAATGGATCGATGAAAAAATGGGGGAATCTTATCGACCAATCATATACAGCGGAAATCTTATTGACCAATTAAATACAGGGGATTCTTGGCCGTCTGCATAATTTATGCATGGTATGTGCCCAAGCGTATGAGTAAATTGCTTTCAAACGCTAATCATACATGTATTATGTATGTGCGCATTGCTGCTTACATCTAGTCCTGCACCAACTGCCGCTGATTGTTCGGGTAAGAAAGGCAAAATTCCTCCAGCAATGGATTGGTAGAATTATCAAAATGACCAATATAGAAAAGTCTACTGTTGGTGACTGATGTAATACACTCACATTTTATTTGTCATTTCGGCACATTGTAGTAGTTAAGAAAATCTTTTTAAAAAAAATTATTAGAATTTAAATTGAAAACGCTGTTGATTAGGATAATATTTTTGAACCGTTTCTTTCCAATTTTTTTGTTCCCTTTCACTGCCCCATCTCGTAAAATGAACATGGTTGACTAATGAACTTAAGTCACCGAAATGGTTCCACCTCTTCTTGTACTAAAGGTTATTCTTAGAATCTGCGTTTAAAAGCGGGTTGTTCTCTGAGCCAGATCTAAATATAAAAATGCATTACGGTGAAGAAGTGGGCACCAAAATTCAAAACCATTTTTAACCTCCCTACCCCAGGTAATCCTGAAATTAATCCTCCTCCCACTACTAGAGCTGTGACCGTTTAGCGTGTACACGCTACACGCTCGCAAATCTTGTAAACGTTAACTAAATACTTCATTGCGAGTAATCGTTTTTCATAGTCTTGCCGTTAAAAATCAATGTTCATTCATGATTCAAATCACGCACACATTCAGCTGACAAAATTCCAATCAATGACACTGTAAACCCGATGAGCATAATCATTTTTAAATGTGAGAATCACAAATGCGTAGTAATGAATGGGGATATTATCCACTTTGATTTCGCCGAAATCTGAGTAATCTAACTTGTAAAATGCACCGCAAATGTGCAGCAGTAAACAGTGAAACTAACAATAGGCTTAACGTTAGGCCATAATGGCATAAGGCTTTAAATCCCATGCAAGCAAGGCCCGTTATACAAGCTGTTAAATCGACCAAAAAACACTTGAAAAATGCTTGAATCGTGACAATCAGTACATTTACATGTAAATATTACCTGATGAGTCAAATAATTTTTGCAAGAAAAAAAAAATGTTGCATAATAAACAAACAGAAAAAGGTTTTAACAGAGCTAAAATTCTACATGCGTCGAAAAAATGGCGGCCATTTTTTCGAGAGGACTGATATTTCAGAACTTCCTGGTGGTGGTGGTGTAGATTTGAAATGTTTTACGGCGAGGTATATCATAGACCTAGTGTGCAAGATTTTCACAGAAGAACTTTGAAAGCCGTAGCGAAAAGGACACAAAAGTTACGCGATGTTGACTTTAAATGACATTGAAAGGAAGTTATCTGTTCTTTCTAAACTGAATTTCCATGCAAATTTTCTATAAAAATGATGATTTATACTGTAGAAGTAAACTTTTTACGATTTGGAAAGCAAAACTCAGCGTCTATTTGGGCAATGGAGTCGGTACTTTTGCCATACTGGTTGCGCGAATTTTTTTACTTCGCCTTGTAGTTTTGGAGCAATTTGGGTGTATTTCCGAGAATTACGGTACTAAACACGTGTACACGATACACGCTTGCTTTTTTTGGCGTGTACACGTTTACTAAAATCCCTGAACGTTCACAGCTCTACCCACTACCCCCACCACCATCATAATAAGTTAGAAGTGATTCTAATTATTGTTTAAAATCAGGTTTTTTTCTCCCTACGCCAGGTTAAAATAAAAACACATTATCTTTCCCACTACCCCCTCCCGCCACCACCGGTAAGCCCAATTTAAAACAATATTTAAAATGACTTATATTGGGTTTACCGCTCTACCCCAGATTATAATTAAAACCCATTCTCTACCACCACCACCATCATTATAAGTCATTGTGATTATTGTTTTATAGCTTTGAAGAATGTGCACCAATAAAAATGTTGAAGGAGGACATGGAGCTCTTGGTGTGCTCCTCTCCCCCTCACCATTATCCTAAGTCATTTTATTGAAGTATAGCTTTGAAGAATGTGCGCCAATTGACATGTTGAAGGAGGACATGAAGCTCTTGGTGTGCTCCTCTCCCCCTCACCATCATCTCAAGTCATTTTATTGTTGTATAGCTTTGAAGAATGTGCGCCAATTGACATGTGGGATGAGGACATGGAGCTCTTGGTGTGCTCCTCTCCCCCTCACCATCATCCTAAGTCATTTTATTGTTGTATAGCTTTGAAGAATGTGCGCCAATTGACATGTTGAAGGAGGACATGGAGCTCTTGGTGTGCTCCTCTCCCCCTCACCATCATCCTAAGTCATTTTATTGTTGTATAGCTTTGAAGAATGTGCGCCAATTGACATGTGGGATGAGGACATGGAGCTCTTGGTGTGCTCCTCTCCCCCTCACCATCATCCTAAGTCATTTTATTGTTGTATAGCTTTGAAGAATGTGCGCCAATTGACATGTGGGATGAGGACATGGTGCTCTTGGTGTGCTCCTCTCCCCTCACCATCATCCTAAGTCATTTTATTGTTGTATAGCTTTAAAGAATGTGCGCCAATTGACATGTGGGATGAGGACATGGTGCTCTTGGTGTGCTCCTCTCCCCCTCACCATCATCCTAAGTCATTTTATTGTTGTATAGCTTTAAAGAATGTGCACCAATTGACATGTGGGATGAGGACATGGTGCTCTTGGTGTGCTCCTCTCCCCCTCACCATCATCCTAAGTCATTTTATTGTTGTATAGCTTTGAAGAATGTGCGCCAATTGACATGTTGATGGAGGACATGGAGCTCTTGGTGTGCTCCTCTCCCCCTCACCATCATCCTAAGTCATTTTATTGTTGTATAGCTTTGAAGAATGTGCGCCAATTGACATGTTGGATGGAGGACATGGAGCTCTTGGTGTGCTCCTCTCCCCTCACCATCATCCTAAGTCATTTTATTGTTGTATAGCTTTGAAGAATGTGCGCCAATTGACATGTTGAAGGAGGACATGGAGCTCTTGGTGTGCTCCTCTCCCTCTCACCAACATCCTAAGTCATTTTATTGTTGTATAGCTTTGAAGAATGTGCGCCAATTGACATGTTGGATGAGGACATGGAGCTCTTGGTGTGCTCCTCTCCCCCTCACCATCATCCTAAGTCATTTTATTGTTGTATAGCTTTGAAGAATGTGCGCCAATTGACATGTTGAAGGAGGACATGGTGCTCTTGGTGTGCTCCTCTTCCCCTCACCATCATCCTAAGTCATTTTATTGTTGTATAGCTTTGAAGAATGTGCACCAATTGACATGTGGGATGAGGACATGGAGCTCTTGGTGTGCTTCTCTCCCCCTCACCATCATCCTAAGTCATTTTATTGTTGTATAGCTTTGAAGAATGTGCACCAATTGACATGTGGGATGAGGACCTGGTGCTCTTGGTGTGCTCCTCTCCCCCTCACCATCATCTCAAGTCATTTTATTGAAGTATAGCTTTGAAGAATGTGCGCCAATTGACATGTGGGATGAGGACATGGAGCTCTTGGTGTGCTCCTCTCCCCCTCACCATCATCCTAAGTCATTTTATTGTTGTATAGCTTTGAAGAATGTGCGCCAATTGACATGTTGAAGGAGGACATGAAGCTCTTGGTGTGCTCCTCTCCCCCTCACCATCATCCTAAGTCATTTTATTGTTGTATAGCTTTAAAGAATGTGCACCAATTGACATGTGGGATGAGGACCTGGTGCTCTTGGTGTGCTCCTCTCCCCCTCACCATCATCTCAAGTCATTTTATTGAAGTATAGCTTTGAAGAATGTGCGCCAATTGACATGTTGAAGGAGGACATGGTGCTCTTGGTGTGCTCCTCTCCCCCTCACCATCATCTCAAGTCATTTTATTGTTGTATAGCTTTGAAGAATGTGCGCCAATTGACATGTTGGATGAGGACATGGAGCTCTTGGTGTGCTCCTCTCCCCCTCACCATCATCCTAAGTCATTTTATTGAAGTATAGCTTTGAAGAATGTGCACCAATTGACATGTTGAAGGAGGACACGGTGCTCTTGGTGTGCTCCTCTCCCCTCACCATCATCCTAAGTCATTTTATTGTTGTATAGCTTTGAAGAATGTGCGCCAATTGACATGTGGGATGAGGACCTGGTGCTCTTGGTGTGCTTCTCTCCCCCTCACCATCATCCTAAGTCATTTTATTGTTGTATAGCTTTGAAGAATGTGCACCAATTGACATGTGGGATGAGGACATGGTGCTCTTGGTGTGCTCCTCTCCCCCTCACCATCATCCTAAGTCATTTTATTGTTGTATAGCTTTGAAGAATGTGCGCCAATTGACATGTGTGATGAGGACATGGTGCTCTTGGTGTGCTCCTCTCCCCCTCACCATCATCCTAAGTCATTTTATTGTTGTATAGCTTTGAAGAATGTGCGCCAATTGACATGTTGGATGAGGACATGGTGCTCTTGGTGTGCTCCTCTCCCCCTCACCATCATCCTAAGTCATTTGATTGTTGTATAGCTTTGAAGAATGTGCGCCAATTGACATGTGGGATGAGGACATGGTGCTCTTGGTGTGCTTCTCTCCCCCTCACCATCATCCTAAGTCATTTTATTGTTGTATAGCTTTGAAGAATGTGCACCAATTGACATGTTGAAGGAGGACACGGTGCTCTTGGTGTGCTCCTCTCCCCCTCACCATCATCCTAAGTCATTTTATTGTTGTATAGCTTTGAAGAATGTGCGCCAATTGACATGTGGGATGAGGACATGGAGCTCTTGGTGTGCTTCTCTCCCCCTCACCATCATCTCAAGTCATGTTATTGTTGTATAGCTTTGAAGAATGTGCGCCAATTGACATGTTGAAGGAGGACATGGAGCTCTTTACCCACTTGGTATGACCTACACCCCCACGCCCTCCCCGCCATTACCACCATCCTTTTAAGCCATAACTATTATTTTGTAGTTGTGAACGATGTGCACCAATAGAGATGTTGGATGAGGACAAAGAGCTTTTTACCCACCTGGTATGTCCAAAAGCACCGTGGACGATATTTGATTTGTACGAAGACATGCAACCTCATGAAAACACAGTAGATGTTTTGGCAAGGAAGAAAAGAGAACTGCAGAAGAAGAAAAGTACTGATGCTAGGTATGTTCCGCAAATTCAATTCTGTAAAAAGGTGTACTATTTATCAACTGATTTCAAAAATCCAAAGGGTTATTCTCAGGGGCATAGGAAGGGTCACCTCTCGGAGAGGGCAAGTACCCAAAAATATTTCCTGATAAAAACAGAAAAATTGCAGTGATAAAATCAAATGTTTGCTGCTTATTGTGAAATATCCTCTAATTTTCTGGAATTTTCTTTTAATCTCTGGAAATTTCTTTCAATCTCAGGAAATTAAAATTTTACCAAATTTTCTTTCAATTTTATCAAATTTTCTTTCAATTTTACCAATTTTTTTTTCTATTTTACCAATTTTTCTTTCAATTTTACCAAGGAATAAGGGAAGGGACCAGGAACAAGTTAAGGGGTTAGGAACAAGGGACCAGGGACAAATTAAGGGGTTAGGAACAAGTAATAAGGGAAGGGACCAGGGACAAGTTAAGGGGTTAGGAATAAGGGAAGGGACCAGGGACAAGTTAAGGGGTTAGGAACAAGGGATAAGGGAAGGGACTAGGCACAAGGGAAGGGACCAGCCACAAGTCAAGGGACGTTTTTAAAGAGATAAACCAATGCTGTTAGCCGAAATGCATGTGATTTTTGGATACTTACATTTCATTTTTTTTCCTTCTGTTTCTGCAACCACTTATCCAGCACCAACAATTCCAAAACCGCTTCTCCGTCCATAACCCCACTCACCCCTGGTGTTAAGAAAGATGAGGGCACTAGTAAGGAAAGTATTCCGGAGGAAGATGATGATGAAGTCCAACTTATTCGAGTCAAGGAGAAGGAGAAACGAGAGAAGAGTAAAGCTGATAGTAACGGCATCATAACGAGGTAAGTCTCTGTGTGTGTTTGCGTCTGTCTGTGTGTGTATGTCTGTCTTGGACTTTCCCCTATTTAAGGGTAAATTGTTTAAGAGAAAAATCAGTAGATTAGATAATGTTGTGTTTGGATGGTGAGGGTGGGTAAGAAAGTTGAGGGTGGTAGGTGAGGAAGTGGAGGGTGGTAGGTTTGGGTGGATAAGAAAGTGAAGGGTGGTAGGTGAGGAAGTGAAGGGTGGTAGGTGAGGAAGTGGAGGGTGGTAGGTGAGGAAGTGGAGGGTGGTAGGTGAGGAAGTGGAGGGTGGTAGGTTTGGGTGGATAAGAAAGTGGAGGGTGGTAGGTGAGGGTGTGAGAAAGTGAAGGGTGGTAGGTGAGGGTGGGTGAGGAAGTGGAGAGTGGTAGGTGAGGGGTGAGAAAGTGAAAGGTGGATGGTGAGGGTGTGTGAGAAACTGGAGGGTGTTAGGCAGGGCTCAAAATTCCTGCTGTTCCGCTGTTCCGAGAACAGTGCTTTTTAAGCAGGAACAGTGAATTTTCAAATATCACTTGTTTTTTCTCTCAAACATATAGCATTTTTCTCATAGCATCAACATTCTGTAATATATTGTTTTCTATTCATAAAACATGTTCTAAGAGTAAAATCCCTCGTAACAAATCATTTTTAAGCATGAAAAACCTTTATTTTCCCGCAATTGCCGGCGCAATCAATCATATAGAAAGTATGTCAGTACACATTCCACATGGAAAGCATTTCTGCACATACTACCTGGGGAACAGTTTTCTTCTCAGGTTTATCACAGAGCTTTCTAACCAACAGCTACCAGGACCCTGGGCTAAGCTTACCTGGGGATTGATCTACTATCAGTATTGTACATGGGGATATATTTGTCGGGGGATACTATGTTTCCCATGACGTAATAATTATGGCATTATACACTTGTCGTCCCTCAATTTGGAAATTTATTTACAAGAGACTGCTTGAATCAGGGCCAGGATTGAGGCATGAATTATGTTATCTCATAAAAAAGATGCTTGCTTGAAAAGTGCCTTATATGTAGAATAGATAACTAGAAACAATGATATGTGTGTGTGTAATAATTTCAGTAGCTCTATCTGCCGATTTGCTTTTAATACAAGGCTTTCTTGTATGATAGTTAAACTGTTGAGTGTTCACTTAGTTCACTATTTGCAATGGGCTCAAGTAATAGAGAGTAGTTTCTTTTATCTCAGCTTCCTACAGGTTGTGGTTGAGTAGTTTTTTTTAGAGTGCGCTCCCCACCTAGTAAACTATGAATTTGTAGTCTATTGTATTATTGTGGTAGCAGGTAAGTATGTTTTGTGCCAGAGAATCATATTTTCCCTACCAAAATACACATCTCCTAGCACTAACACACCTGCTAGACTCCCGCCCACCTCCTTACTGGAGCTTACTGTTTTCATGGGAGGGTTTTTTCTTTTCCGCCCCAATTTACTGGAGGGAAGAGGGTCTAAGGGCCAAAGAATTACAATTTTTCAGCAGTTTTGAGTGAGGTTGAGAGGTGTAGCCTATTGTATTATTGTGGTAGCTGGTAAATATGTTAGTGCTAGGAGAAGAGTATTTCAGTAGGGAAATATGATGCTAAGGCAACTATCATGGGTTCCGTTACATATTTACCCTGTACATATGATACGATACGTTTTATAGCCTTACTTGGTTTAGAATTTTGACATGTGCATAGCAGCCTTGTGACTATTATTCATTTCGTGTTTCTCTTACAATTATATTATGGAAAAAAAGGTGTATATGAAGTCCAAATTAAAACAAGGTATTTGCTTTTTTATGGACGAAAATGTTGAAACAGTCAAATTTGGTCCAAAATAGTGTTTTTTAAGAAAGTGCTGAAAAAATATATAATTTGACCCCTGGTAGGTGAGAGAGGTGAGAAAGTGGAAGATGGTAGGGGAGGATGTTTGAAAAAGTGGAGGCTGGTGGTAGGTAAGGGTGTGTGAGAAAGTGAAGGGTGGTAGGTGAGGAAGTGGAGGGTGGTAGGTGAGGGGCTGAGAGAGTGGATGGTGAGGAAGTGAAGGGTGGTAGGTGAAGAATGGTGAGAAAGTGGAGGGTGGAAAACATACATCCTGACCACAAGAATATTTCTTAAGCAAAAATAATACAATTAAGGTAAAGCTTTTTTCTTGAATTTTCTTCTAGTTTTCCACAGCCAGAAAGAGGGGAAAAGATTCTGGCAAGATGGAAAGAAAATATATGGTATGTCGGAACGTTGATTGATATAATCAAGGACCCGAAGGGACAGGTGAGGACAGAAACGTTTTTATTTTTGCAGATTATTCTGCTATTTTGAACATCATATTCCATTTATCACATCATCATTCCCGATGTATACTTTCCGATAAATATAACACACCTTTTTACCTTCACTAACGAGTTGAACGGAGGTTTTATTTTTACCTGTGTTTGTCATCAACTAATCTCAGGAAATGATGAATGTATTTTGATTAAACTTGGTGTATAGTTTCAAATTGGGACAGGGGAAGGGTTGAGAGGTAGGGTTGTTTAGGGTGAACTAGGTCTGTCAATAGTAGGATTTCATCACATGACTCTAACTCATCTGGAAGCCATTTTGATGGGCAAGCGTTGTTGTGTTTCACGCGCGTCTTTACACAACTCAGTCACATCACATGTACAACAAACATACTGCCTGCTAAGGTATCTACCAGTTCAGCGAATTTTATTGTTTTTGTTTGCAGCAGCGATTTTACTTCATATTTTCTTAACGTTTTATATATTCACCGGGTATACGAAGAGTAACTTTTACATGAACGCCATCTGATTGTTCGTTATATTCAGACAAAGCCTACATACCTGGCATAAAGTGCTCACTGTAAATCCTATACCGAAGGTTGAAAGATGTTGCGTGTACAGCAGAAACCCACTTCGAATGTCGATTAGGGTCAGATGGAAATTGAGAAAACGTCTTTTTATTCCCCGACACACGTCTATTAGTGCAACCAATGGCACAGCAACATTCTGGCATAATTATCTTACACAAATTATCTTATATAACAACATGCAAGCGTTTGTAAGTTTAAATAAGGGTACAGCAGACGATCGTTCTCGCCCGACAAAATGGCGATGTAAACAAAGTCACATGACCTCACGATGTCAGGTGAAAGAACCTTATATATCTCAGGAAATGATGATTGGATGTTAATGGAGTTTGGCATGTGGTTTTGATATCACTTATGGAAGAAGTGAAGAAAATTGGGATGGGGGAAGGGCAGAAATGGAGCCCTGGGTGGTATGTTTTAGGGTGAGATTTGTCAAGAAGTAGTTGGAACTTTCCAATAAAATGAGCAATAAATTCATGACCTGAAAAGAAATCCAAACAATCAATTTTCTGGACTTTCAAAAAATAAAATCACGTGGTTCCTGGTAACAAAAAGAATCAAAACAATTGGGTTTTCATGAAAGGAAAATGATGAATGTGAATCTTGCCCTATGGAACTCTCCAATGAATGCCTAGCCTGAATAAAACTGAAGACAATGAATTTTAATAATAAGCTTGATCCTGAAATGTTTAGAATACAAATGGCACTTTACAGATAAAAAGTGAGAAAGAGTTCCTGGGGATATATAACTTGGTGGGCCAAGGACTGAGTGCTGAAATTCTAGTCTTTCCTGTTTTTCATTGCAAATGTTCTGTATATACATGAAAACCTAGTATATCCAATCAAATGTGGGTAAACAGTTAAGTACAAATGTTTTAAGCAAGTTTACGACTGTGACTCTAGCAGCAAGACTGATTCCATACCGACTTTACAAACTCACAGCATGGTTTCCATGCCATCATAACATGATTAGACATGTCATGACTACACACTGAGCATAGTGTATACAGTTAACAATCATGACAATAGTCACACTATAGGGCTATGTATTGTGTAGTAGTTATGTGAATATCTACTTGTAATCGTATTCAAATTTTGATCAGTGCAGAATAAATTATCTTATTGCAAATGTCTCCCAAATGCTGGGTAGTGTTTACAAATGCTGGGTAGTGTTTACAAATGCTGGGTAGTGTTTACAAATGCTGGGTAGTGTTTACAAATGCTGGGTAGTGTTTACAAATGCTGGGTAGTGTTTACAAATGCTGGGTAGTGTTTACAAATGCCGGGTAGTGTTTACAAATGCTGGGTAGTGTTTACAAATGCTGGGTAGTGTTTACAAATGCCGGGTAGTGTTTACAAATGCGGGTAGTGTTTACAAATGCGGTAGTGTTTACAAATGCTGGGTAGTGTTTACAAATGCCGGGTAGTGTTTACAAATGCGGGTAGTGTTTACAAATGCGGGTAGTGTTTACAAATGCTGGGTAGTGTTTACAAATGCGGGTAGTGTTTACAAATGCCGGGTAGTGTTTACAAATGCTGGGTAGTGTTTACAAATGCCGGGTAGTGTTTACAAATGCCGGGTAGTGTTTACAAATGCTGGGTAGTGTTTACAAATGCTGGGTAGTGTTTACAAATGCTGGGTAGTGTTTACAAATGCCGGGTAGTGTTTACAAATGCTGGGTAGTGTTTACAAATGCCGGGTAGTGTTTACAAATGCCGGGTAGTGTTTACAAATGCTGGGTAGTGTTTACAAATGCTGGGTAGTGTTTACAAATGCCGGGTAGTATTTACAAATGCCGGGTAGTGTTTACAAATGCTGGGTAGTGTTTACAAATGCCGGGTAGTGTTTACAAATGCCGGGTAGTGTTTACAAATGCTGGGTAGTGTTTACAAATGCTGGGTAGTGTTTACAAATGCCGGGTAGTGTTTACAAATGCCGGGTAGTGTTTACAAATGCTGGGTAGTGTTTACAAATGCCGGGTAGTGTTTACAAATGCCGGGTAGTGTTTACAAATGCCGGGTAGTGTTTACAAATGCTGGGTAGTGTTTACAAAAAGGTGTCAAAAATCAATGAAGATGGGAGTGCTTGAATCAGAAAATGGAGGGGGCTATACTCAAAAGAGTTAAAAAGACTAGACAATATGAGTAAGGTAGAAATTAATACAGTATTTGATGTAAAAAGCGCCCCGGGCGCTTACGAAAATAAAATTGCGCCACTTTATAATCATCTTTGAAATTAAATCAAGTGGTCACTACTATCAAAAAAGATAAAAACAATTAGTTTCTGCCATGAATGGAAAATAATAGAATGTGAATCTTGAATGAAAGTAACTGAAACAATGAATGCTTAGCCTGAATAAAACTGAAAGCAATGATATGGCCTTGGAAGATATCAGTCAGAAGGTAATCCCCTTAGGTGTTCAGAATGCACATGAATCAATACAGATCAAATCTTGGTGGGCCTAGGATTTCTGAGGTAGATTGAATTGGGTATGGGGATTAAACAGACTCTTTAAAATTATATTAGACATTGGAATTGCAATGGATGCAGAGGTATGTAATCTACAGTGCTAAGATTCTAGTTTTTTATGTTATGTGCAGGAAAAATTCAAAGTGCGGCTGGAAACCGGTACAGAAGATTACGTGACTATCATGGTGTCTGGGAAACAGATTGCATGCTATCACTCCGCTAAGCCAACTGAAATTACCATCGGACAAAGAGTGGCAGGTAAACTCTAATCTTAAAGGAATATTCCCATGATTTTTCATTTTCATATATGATAGAGGACTTAAAGAAACAATTTGTTGATATCGTTCTCCATTCAGGAGTTATTGCATTTCAAAGATTGCGCGAGTGTGTCGAAAAGTGACCAAGGTCAAGCTTATCATCACATGCCATGAACAGACAACAATGGTGATACGCCCAGCTTGAATGGGCATATCTGGTTCCAATCCTAAATTGAACGGGCGTATGTGAGATGATTGACAGGTTTTTGTTTGTAGTGTAAAAATACGCTTTGGACGATCCATTTAATGCAGGTGCACGTTAAAAATGGTGATACACAGAGCTTGAATAGAGTATGTACACCTATGTCATTATCGCATGGTGTTTGCACTGCTTTTAGGTCTTACCTAACTATATATTATCTTATTAAAAAAATCATGTATTTCTGAATAGCTAACAAATTTGAGTAATGGCATGATCAAAGTTGTATGGGAAATTGTGTAAAGTTGGGATTTCCACCAGCTACGATTCTGGTGGCTCAGCTCAGTTGGTAGAGTGCACAACTGAGATGGAGTTTCCAGGGTCAAGACTCAACCATTTATGATGCTTCTGGTCATTGGTGGGGATCTTTTTTTAATAGTAATAAGGATTCTACAGCTTAGGGTGAAAGCATTGGCTTAGTTGTGAAGGATTCATGCTTGTATGCGAAAGGCACCAGGTTGGACCCGCTCCGTGATCCTGGTTTCCTTGAGCGAGACACTTTTCTCGCTGTAAAATGAGTCTCAGCACTACTGGGGAGTTAAGCTGTGATGGACTGGTGTCCATTCCATAGGAAGTCATGTGCCCTCATCCGCTTACACCATGGAAACTGGGGATAAGCAACGGCCCTGTGGGTCTAATGGCTCAGATGGATTCAACTTTTAACAGTGTGAAAGCATTACCAGGTTTGAACTGTAGGTGTGAGATATCTATGAATTAAACAAGCATGTAAAAGATAAAAACTAGACAATTTATCAAATCATTTGGTACAAACTTTGTATGGACTTCCATACTTTATTACTTTCAGCTTGTTTTGCCATGTGACATAAAAAGATCCAAATAATTTCCTTTGTAGCTTTATTTCGAGAGGAAGACGGCGATGATTGCTTGTATGCTGGGATTGTTGCTGAGCTGCCGATGACTATTAACGATGGAAGGTTAGTAATCACATACTCCACAGTCTTATCCGTTTTTGACCAATTAGATTCGAGGAAAAAAAGTCAATTCAATTAAAGAAAAGAATGTCGTCTACGAATCTTCTTCGCATGAAGTCCACATCACAACAGCTCTATTTAGTTCACTAAACACTGGTGTGTATTATCATTAGGCCTAAAAAAAATGTTGTTTTGTTTGCCCTTGCTTGTGGAAAATTGTAATGGAGGGATGGCTGGAAATTTTTTTGTTTTTTGTTTTTTCTCGATGGATCACTGAAATTTGTCCACAACTCAGTAGCCGAGCTCTTCCAAAAAAAACCTCCAGATAAAATTATCTCCTTCCTTCATCATGCTTCCCTCTACAACCATATTAAGTCCTCCTTCCCCATCTCCTCTCTCTCTACAATATTTTTCCACCCATACACCTCCTCTCTCGACCCCAGCTTTCTGGCTTTTAGTTCTTGTGTTTCTCTCAATCTCCCCCTGTTTACTCTCCTTCCTACCTCTGGAATGATCTAACCTCTCAGGCACAATTTGACCCTTGCTCTTGTGGTACCATTAAACTCTCATCAAACAAACTGAAATGAAATATTTCCTGACGACACTTTTGACCAACACAGGCTCACTCAGGGTTATAGTATCAAGAACACCTATCAGAATTAAAACACCTCACTTCATTTTCAGATTGTTGGTTCCTTTTTGTGTGATTTGGGATTTTCTTTCCTTTGCCTGACGCACTCGCTACAAACATGCAGAACAACTTTGCATTCAATCAGTCAATTACAAGCTCTTGTGGGCAATGGGCTTCATTTTCTGCACAGTAACAGCAACAGGCAAAAATGGCATTATGCCATTTTGTGGGAATTTTTACGAAGCGTCAGAATTTTAGAAAATTATTTTTAAAAACGGCACCCCTATTATTGGCAAGTTAGGGGCAGCGGAGGAGAACAAACAAACAACTTGTTGTGGCGATTTGTCCGACCCGGCTGTCCGCAGTTCTTCCTGAGATTTCCTCAGAAATGTTAAAAGTTATTTAAGAATTCCTCAGAAAATGTTAACATGTTTTCGAGTTCCTCAGAAAAGTTATGAAGTTTCTTCAGATATCCTTACGGAAGGTTAGAATTTCCTTACAAAATGTTTTAGTTTTTCAGAGACACTTAAGACAGATTGAAGACTAGTTTCCTTAAAAAGTCCACAAAACATTTGATATTTCCTTGGAAGATAACTGTAAAGTGATATAATTTTCCAATATTCTTCAGAGATCTTCAAGCATATCTCTCATTGCACTGGAGATTTAAAATTCTTCAAAATATTTGAGCACCAACAGTTGTATGAGATATGATTATTAAACTCCCCCTTTATTATTGTGGACATTTGCATAAAGTTGCTACAGTATATGAATTGACCAGACTTTTTTTTTAGTTTGCTCAGTCAGGGATTGTGACAGGATGTGACTACATATGGACATAGGGAGGAATGCCATGTGGGACATGGATGGGGGCTATGCGGGACATGTGATATAATATATACCATGTGGTATACACCACTGGTATATATCAGGCATAATTATTTGACTCCGCCTTTTTTCTTATTCAACAAGTCATTTGATTTGACCTTTTAGGCACAATTTGACCCTCATTTTCATTAAGCCCTCATCAAACATACAAACAAACATTTGCATATAATTTATTATTTGAACTGACACTCTCATACATAGTATGCTCAAACAGGGACTGTGATAGCTAGGATGAGACTTCTTATGGAGCCTATGGGATGTCATGTGGGACATGGGTGGGATGCCATGTGGGACATGGGGTGGGATGCCATTTGGAACAGGGTCGAATGCCATGTAGGATATATGGTGGAATGCCATGAGGGACGTAGAGTGGAATGTGATGTGGGACATGGGGTGGGATGCCACAAGTAGCTCAAAAGTGTGACAAAGGTTGGGATGCCATGTGTGACATAGGTTGAGATGCCATGTGTGACATTTGGGTAGGAGGCTATGTGGGACATAGGTAGGAGGCTATGGGGACATGTGATGCCATGTGGGACGAAAGTAGGATGTCATTGGGACATTAGGAGGGATACCATGTGGAACATATGGTGGGATCCAATGTAATATTTTATATAAAAGAGGACTACAAAAGAAAGAAAATAGTGAAGAAAGCATTCAAAAATCTTATTCCGTTAAGGAGATATTTAAGTTTAAAGTTTGATATCATTTGTGTAGAAACGACCAAAATCAGAATAGTTGTGATGTTATAGCCTCAGATTCCTCAAAGTCTTTATGTATTCTATCATATTTTGTAGCTTATAAACCATGGGATATGGCAAAAAGGTAGTAAAAGTGAATATAGGAAGGGTATTTAAAATATACCACCTGAAGAAAGTTTGAGGGAAAATAATGTAAATAGTGAGAAAATTAAATGGACTTCCTCTAAAATACATACAAATTTTGAGGAATCTGAGGCATCGCAACTAGTCTGATTTCAGTCATTTTTACAGAAATTATACCAAACTTAAAACTTGAATATCTCCTTAACGGAATAAGATTTTGCAATGCTTTCTTCACCATTTTGTTTCATTTGAAGTCCTCTTTCATATAAGATGAATATGCTTGACGAAAAATGTATGTAAGCTTTTGACTTGTTTTTCATGCGTTTTATACAACCTAACACTAAAATTTTGTAAAAAGATTAATGTTTTGGCATCAATGTTTATATATGCATCTATAGCCTTGTTTAAGGACTTTACACTCAGAATGGCCCCATTAAAGTCAGTCACTCCACTTGAGCCAAAGTCCTTTTCCAGTGCATTAAAAGCACACACCATGGTTTCTTAATTTTTTTTTTTCTTAAGGGCTACCATGTGACAAAAGCCTCAGGCCACGAACCAATCACGTGGCAAAACCAGCATCACATGACAAACAAAACCGGTCAAAACAATCTCTGAATACAAACAAACTGAGAGCACGTACGATAAGGATGTACCCCAGATGACGGCGGTTCGTTTATCCGCCTTCCTCTGACACCACCAATCTGCCCATTTTATAGGGGAACTAAAGATTACAGTTTATTTGATAAGCCGCGATGCGATGTTTTAGTGCACTGATCTGCCTCGGAAAAACCTAAAATAAACGAGGATTTTGCAATTTTTACTAATCTTATTCGGATCGATCAGGACGTATTATATATTTTTTCCATTATGACTATTGTTTGCGGCCAGATAAGATTGTCTGGTGGGCCAGATTTGGCCCACGGGCCGCCTATTAAGCATAGCTGGTGTACACACTCTGCCTCAACATTAACCTTTAATAGTTATTCATAGTGCAAGATCAAGTGTAGTTTTGCAGGCAGAGGATTCATTTGGATTTTGGAAGAATGTTTTCATCAATGATTTTTAACAAAACAAGTCTAAAGCTTACAATACATTTTGTGTCTTAAGCCCTGACAAAATGTAAAATCTGTCATGGTCTATATTGCTCACAACACAAACCACAATCCAGCACAAGCAATTAGCAATTACACCAGGGATTTCAACACACTTTACCTCACTTTCAATGGTCATAATCTGACATTGATAGTAAACAGATTTCACTGCTGCTGCACTGACTTTCACACTCAACACAAAGACAAAAGTATTCCCATGTAGTCAAAGTGTCTGGCTTGAAGTAATAATTTACAAAAAGGATGGTATTTAACAGTGAAGGTTTTTTTTGTTTGTTGATAAGTGATTTTAAGTGATGTTTTTGTTCAATCTTGTAGGCTTTGAGAATTTTGGTCTGAAAATCTATTGCAACAGATTTTCATCATGATTTTTTCCTGATGTATTTTCCTTTGTAGGTATCTTGTTTTCTTCGATGACGGATATGTGCAATATATGTCCAGGAAACGAATCCACCTTGTCTACCAGAATTGTAAGTAGCCATTCTCGTATACCAAGGGTGTAGACCTTGTGGATTGGGGAGGGAGAAAAACCAACAAAATTACTAATGGGTTAAATTATTTTCCAAATTATTGTCAAAATAGTGAGCTTTAAACTGTTTATGGGCTAAATTTCACTGAAGAGCAAAGAAAAAAGTCATCGCCTCAAAATTTGGAACTTTAAAAAAATTTCTGGACTATTAGCAAAATTTCTGGACCATTTAGCAAAATTTTTGGACCTTTTAGCAAAATTTCTGGACCTTTTAGCAAAATTTCTGGACCTTTTAGCTAAATTTCTGGACCTTTAAGCAAAATTTCTGGGCCTTCTAGCAAAATTTCTGGACCTTTTAGCTAAATTTCTGGACCTTTTAGCTTAATTTCCAGATCTTTAAGCAAAATTTCTGGACCTAGCAAAATTTCTGGACCATTTGGCAAAATTTCTGGACCTTTTAGCAAAATGACTTGAACCTTTTTCCTGTTGGAGAGCTGTTGGGAGTAGCCCGACAACATGCATGTATATCATACATCACCATACTATTTGGACCTTTGAAGCCAAACCTCCATCATATTGATTGCAAGGTTGGACCAGTCCTTTGTTTGGGATGCACACCGTCGTAGAATTATGGTAGACAATTAAAACACAAAGGATTTACATCAAAAGATACCAAAGTACTACACCACAAATTGGCTTCAAAATGGTAATTCTATGGTTTTTAATAGATTTGAAAGCAATTAGCTTATGGTGCCTCTGCACATTCATAGACCTTGAATGATCAGAATTCTGTTTACTTTGCTCCAACACTGTTTTCTTTGTTCCAACTCTGTTTTCTTTGCTCCAACTCTGTTTTCTTTGCTCCAACTCTGTTTTCTTTGCTCCAACTCTGTTTTCTTTGCTCCAACTCTGTTTTCTTTGCTCCAACTCTGTTTTCTTTGCTCCAACTCTGTTTTCTTTGCTCCAACTCTGTTTTCTTTGCTCCAACTCTGTTTTCTTTGCTCCAACTCTGTTTTCTTTGCTCCAACTCTGTTTTCTTTGCTCGAACTCTGTTTTCTTTGCTCCAACTCTGTTTTCTTTGCTTTAACTCTGTTTTCTTTGCTCCAACTCTGTTTTCTTTGTTCCAACTCTGTTTTCTTTGTTAGAACTCTGTTTTATTTCGTCCAACTCTGTTTTATTTTCTCCAACAGCCAAAGAAGTATGGAAGGATGTGGAGGAGATGATGGCTGACTTTGTGAAGGATTATCTGGATCAGTATCCATTCAGGCCTCTCGTGAAGGCTTTTCAGTTCAACGAAATCAAAACGGAATTTCAGGGTAGATGGTACGAATTCTCTATTTCATTTTAAATACTTACTTATGCTGCCATCGCCCTGTGGAACAAAAGGTAGCATCAACACCACACGGTCAAGTCCTGGACAGCTGCTTGTGCTTATTCAAAAAAAAAGACCATTTTTTTTAAGGGCCTAAGAGTGATGGTATCTTTTGTTTTTCTTTGTCATTGGAATTTTGAATTAACATGGGTCAAGTTTTTCATACTTGCTGAATAAGTACTTCAGTAATCACTTTAAGTAATTATAGCGAAAGCTTATTATTACTATCACATACACGGAAAGTGAGATCGAATATTCTTAAATTTTAAACACTTGGTCCTTTAAAGTAACAAGACTTTCTCTCTCAGAATAAGTGTCAGTTGTCCTTATTTTAGTATGTTTTGTTTTTCTTGTAGTACCTCTAAT
This sequence comes from Chiridota heheva, assembly GCA_020152595.1. Lineage (NCBI taxonomy): Eukaryota > Metazoa > Echinodermata > Holothuroidea > Apodida > Chiridotidae > Chiridota > Chiridota heheva. The sequence goes on along the minus strand of JAIGNY010004390.1, from coordinate 754,612 downwards.
ATGAGTCTTTTCTTAGAGACTCAAGAATAACACTCCCTCAGATTTTGAACCAGTGGTCCTTTAAAGTAACGAAACTTTCCCTCTCACAATAAGTGTCATTTAACCTCATTTTAGTATGTTTTGTTTCTCTTGTAGTCCGTCTGATATGATTCTTTTTTTAGAGACTCAAGAATAACAGTCGCTCAGATTTTGAACCAGTGGTCCTTCAAAGTAACTAAACTTTCCCTCAGAATAAGTGTTATTAGTCCATTTTTTAGTATTTTTTGTTTCTCTTGTAGTATCTCTGATAAGAGTCTTTTTCTTAGAGACTCAAGAATAACACTCCCTCAGATTTTGAACCAGTGGTCGTTTAGAGTAACAAGACTTTCCCTCTCAGAGTAAGTGTTATTTGTCCATTTTTTAGTATTTTTTGTTTCTCTTGTAGTACCTCTGATAAGAGTCTTTTCTTAGAGACTCAAGAATAACACTTCCTCAGATTTTGAACTAAGTGGTCCTTTAACCCTTACTCTACCACGCGGCGATACTATCGCCGATTTCAAACCACCTTTTTCTAAAAATAAAATCGGAACTTTACCACAGTCCTATACGAGTGATCTTGGTATCATTTTAAAGTACTCGAATAGTTCTTTCATAAAATAAAACTTTTTTTTAGGGGTTATATTACATAATTTTTAGAAAAATTACATCGAGAAATGGTAAAAATCAATAATTGCTAAAAAAATTGCATTTTTTTTTATATTTTTTTTTTAAGTCTTACGATAATTTCAAGATCACATTTTTGCTTCAAAATCAAACACGCAAGTCCTAAGACATGATAGTATTGGTTTCTGGTATAATTTTTATAATTCCTACGTCCAATCTTTTGTTCTAGTGAAAGTTCTGCAAAATTTCATGAATTTCTGCCATTTTGGGCGGTTTTGTTCAAAAAATCGTGAAACCCAAACCTCACAACACGCATGCTTGGTTGAACCGCTTCTTTGGCGCTTGAAATTTCCTTTCATTTGACATATAAATAAAGGCATACCCCCCTCTATTTAGAACCTATCCTATAAGAACAAAATTACAGCCCTCCAATTCCAACGACCACGTAGCGCATGGGAAAATTACGCGACCAGCGTCGCGGCGCTCGGGTTCAAGTCCCGCCGTGACCACTGCGTAATTATTTTCTGCTGCAGCTTTCAGGGGCGTTTGACTTTTATCATTTTTGATGATAAAAGCTAACCCTTTCTTTCTAAAAAATGTAGGTTAGTATCATTAGAAAGGAAATTTCAAAATAAATCTAAATATGTAACACAAATCTCTGTTTTCAATACTGACAAGAAGTTATACTTCTGCAAAGATTGACCATTTGTTGACCAAATTTTTCCAAAAATTGCTTATTTTGCATAATTCTGTCTAATATTTCCTCAATTGGTTTTAATTACTCAAAAGCTAAATAACTTAGCATCTATTCCAACCAAACTTGTAACGAAAGAAAATGAAAGGAAAGTTGTCAAAAATGCATAGAAAAAAAAAGTTACGAAAATTGGGGTCGCTATTTCTAAAGCCCTGGTAGAGTAAGGGTTAAAGTAAGACTTTCCCTGTCAGAATAAGTGTTTTTAGTCCCATTTTTTTGTTTCTCTTGTGGTACCTCTGATGTGAGTCTTAGAGATTACTGAATAATGCGCTCTCACGTTTTAGCCGATTAATCCTTCAAAGTAACGAGACTCTCTCACAGAATAAGTGGTTTCAGGATTTGTATTCCCTTTATAGTACTTTTGATGCAAGTCTTTCTCTTATACAGGTTAAAAGCAACAGTACTCGATGTGGACTACAGTCTGGTGCTAATGCAATACAAAGATGACAAACAGAAGGAGTGGTTATACAGGGGATCTACCAGGCTTGAACCTGTCTATAGATTTGTTGTAAGTTCAAGTCAAGGAATGAATAAATCACCCACCCCTCTGACTGCCTGACACAATCAATCATATCTGGGCAACGATAATTTCTGCCAGTTCTGCCTTTCAGACAAACCAATTTTTTAGTGCCTTTTGTATTAAACATGTTTTCTGAAAATTCTGAAAGATGACGTGTGTGTGTTTGCATTACTATACTAGGGAGGACCTAAAATTGACAATACACAGGTCAACCTAGGCCTTCAAGCACTAATGAAGACTGAAATACACACCTTGTGGAAAACACATTCAAATAAGGGGATCTGACATTTGTTGACATGAGTCTTTCATCGTGTCAAAATGTTTGATCCTGTGTTGAGGTAACGCACACTTTTTAAGCCAAGGTCCTACAACCTTACGCAGTCTTTGAAGGAGCACCAACTGTATATCAAATAGTACAGTACATGTGCTTTGTCGACCCAAAGTCATTAAGTACTATTGATTCAACACATACTGCATTCAAGTCCTTGAAAGGAGAACATTTCAATACAATTGTGTGGGCATTTGTGTATGTTGGATGGGGAGATGGGGGTAGGGAAGGGGGTGTAATATTTGTTGATCTTGTCATAAAAGTAACTACTTATCTATCCTAACATTATAAGACCACTGATATCATCTTGTGAACAATTTCACAGGAAATTCGAGACTTGACATATTTTAACAATTCTGTATAATTCATATCTTCCTTAATACGTACAAAGAAATTTAGGGTTTACGAAATACTAATTGTTATTTTCAAATTAAAATCTAATTTGAAATAGAAAACACAATGAAAAAGAACAATATAATGATCAAAACAAGATTTAAAATGATATGTATGTTATAGAATAAATTATTCATGGTATCTTGATATGATCATGCATAACTGTGGTAATATCGATATGCAGATATTAGTGTTCCAACGATTACACTGTAATGGGTTCTGCCGATTACCGATCATATTTGTTCATAATCAGCCTAATCTGATCCGATTTCTGATTACTTTTTATGATAGTACTAATTGTGATAAACATGCTGTGGGCAGTGCCAGTGATCATAGATAATTGATTAAATTAACATGGAGGTAAAACATAATTATGAGGAGAACACATGTTGAAAAGTAAAAAAAAAGAAAATCTGTCATAAACATTATTTATATTTTTTTTATTTCTCAGCTTTTTATGGTTTAATGTGTGAAAAGGAAATAAATCAATTAAAAAAATAATGAAAATAAATGACAATAATGGGATCAGCAATCCACGAGCATTTCACTGATCCTAATTATGCTGCCGATCAGCCATAATCAGCACAATATGATCGGCAAACCGATCATCGTTGGAACACTAGCAGATATTCTGGCAGCCCTTATTGGCATATAATTTGCAGATTTTGTGAGAACATGCTTCATGCCGAATAGTTTCTCTTTAAGCCTACTCGCACCGGATACCTGAGTTAATCCTGAAAATTCAGGTATGGCAATTACCAACCAGACTTCCTGTTCAGTGTATTGTGTTTTCTCTCCAAACAATGATTGTGTATCTGTCATTCCCATGCACACCACAGCCAAGTAGCGTAAGGTTATTTGTGTGTATAACATTACAGAAAATCAGTGCTGAATAATCAAGACACTTTTGTGATCAAATCACTCATCTGTGTTAGGTGTCTTAGTGGGAGGAATTTGCTTTCAAAATGGAGATAAAAACAGTTGTGTATAATAATGCCTGAGGTAATAAAGTGCGTTAACTGTGAATGATTGACGGACCACTTCTCCTAAGGAAAGATATCGCTTCATGTTGCTGTTTCTGCAAATGAGGAAGTATAATTTCCTTACTGATGCAAAAAACTTTTTTGAAGTATCTTTTTGGACTTGTCCACCACCTACGTTAGTTTCTTGTGCCTGATTAGCACCTTAGTGCAATTTCTTGCTTTTCAGCACTATATAGATAACATTGATTGATTGATTGATTTGATCTCTCTTGTCAGATGATGCACAAGTATGGTGAGGGGGTAACAGAGGCTAGGGTGCATCAAAACATGAAGAAGGTTATTTACTCTATTATTCAAGCTCACCATTATTTACCAGGTGAGTTCTATATACATATTTTGCTTTTGATCAAATATATACATTCATGGGATGACTCCACATCCCACCTCCTCTGGAAACTCCTTTCGCCCACCCTGTGCAAGAAAAGTATTCTTTTCTTCTGGATACCCAACCATGTTGGCATCCCTGGTAATGACAGGGCAGATGCAGCCGCTAGGCTTGCTCTCAACCTCCCTCCTACCCCATGTTATTGATAGCACATGTTGGTCCCTATGTTTGGTCCGGCGGATGTGCGATCAATAACATTGCATATTTCTAGCGATCAAAAGGGAAAATTGCAAACCGGAAGTGACATTACCAGCACGGCGGCGTTCACTTCTGAATGTATGTATTGGACGATACCTTTCCTTTAAAAGTTGCTGGTATAAATGACCTATCTGATCTATTCACCGAACTGCTGAAGAAAGTAACACCAGTATTACCATGAAAGATAATAAAATTGTGTAATTATACATGTATTCACTCTTATTTCACACAGCGACATAATACATCTTTAAAACTCACTAGACTCTATATGGGCTTTTTTGGTTCCGATACTAATATGATAAGTAACCTATGCTGTCATGTTGGCGTGTGTATGTATGGGTGGGTGTGTGTGTATGTGTGCTTTTGTATGCCATACATCTCCGAGGACCTGAACCTGTTTTACTTCGAACAACCGAGGACTCAATTTTTGTCTGATGACTTAAATATGGGTCCTCAGAAGAATTTGCATGCAAATGCATTAGAAACATCAGAGGGTTGAGGTGTGGAAGGGGGGATATTTTTAAAAGGTCCTCATTCAACATGATATATGAATCTGTGTGATGATGGTAACACATTGTCTGGTCAAGTCCTCACAAGCATCTTGTATTTTCGAGTGTGTGTATGTGTGTGTTGGTATTACTAAGCTGCCGAGGACCTGAAGCTGTTAAACCATAGATCGACTGAGGACTTATAACAGACCGAGTGCTTGAAAACCGACCGATTACTTTAGATATGGGCCCTTGGAAGAATTTGCATGCAAATGTATCAGAAATTTGAGTGGGGGATCTGACGTAATTTAAACTAGAGTCTTGGAACTTTTTTATTTTTCAGAAGTTTTTGTCAAAGTCCTCGGTCATATATGGCATACAGGTATGTGTGTGTGTGTATGTGTGTAACAGCAAGCTTGTTAATATGATATCCCATGAACAAAACACTGGATTTATATCATATGTGGCACACAGATAGCCCATGATCTGTAGATGTGCCCTAGTTTTTTTCGGTAGTGATGTCTTGCATATTAATGAGTGGGCAGGGCGTAGTGTAAAAATCTTGAAATGCTCATATTTTAATGATTACTTGTCTGTTTTGTTTCAAATTTGGTATATTTATGATGTTAGCTAGTGTGTACATGTTCATGGTATAAAGCAGTGTATTTCATTAACATGCATAGTAGGCGGAGCTTAATATGATTTTGCTGAAAAGAGCTTGTAAATACTATCTAATCAATGATAAAGTGGATTTATGTCATGTGTGGTACACAGATAGCACATGGTCTATTGCATTTCGTGGTAATGTCACTTATACCAATGAGTAGGCACGGCTTAATGTTAAAATCTTCAAATGCTCATATTTCAACAACTTTTTTTGTCTGTTTTGATTCATACTTGATATATTTCTGTTTTTAGCTTGTGTATTCATATTTATATTTTAAATTTGTTGAATAACATTGATATACATGGCATGGTGCATATTGCTAAGTTTATTTATTATCAAATAAAATATATCTTGAAAAACTGATACATTTATAGCAACCATATGTCTATTTGCATCATACTTGCAAGATTGAATACTGGTTTTCTTAAAAAGTCTACAAAACATTTGATATTTCTTTAAAAGATTTAAAAGATAACTGTAAAATGATATAATTTTCCAATAATCTTCAGAGATTCTCAAACGCCTCTCTCGTAGCACTGGAGATTTACAATTCTTAAAATTCTTTATGTTTGGGCACCAACAGTTGTATCAGGCATGATTATTAAACTCCACCTTTATTATTGTGGTCATTTACATAAAGTTGCTACAGTATATGAGCTGACCAGACTTTTTTATTTAGATTGCTCAGTCAGGGAGTGTGACAGGAAGTGACTGCATAAGGACATAGGGAGGGATGCCATGTGGGACATGGGGTGGGATGTCATTTGGCACATGGGATCCATGTGGGACATAGGGTGGGATACCATGTGTGTCATAGGATGGGATGCCATGTGGGACATATGGTGGAATGCCACATGGGACAGGGATGGGATGCCATGTGGGAGATATGGTGGAATGCCATGTGGGACAAGGGATGGAATGTCATGTGGGACATGGGGTGGGATGCCATGTGGGTCATGGGATGCCATGTGGGTCATGGGATGCCATGTGGGTCATGGGATGCCATGTGGGTCATGGGATGCCATGTGGGTCATGGGATGCCATGTGGGTCATGGGATGCCATGTGGGTCATGGGATGCCATGTGGGTCATGGGATGCCATGTGGGTCATGGGATGCCATGTGGGACTTAGTGTAAGATGCCATTTTTTTAATTGGCTTGGTCATATGATATGGGTGTCGATTTGCATGGGCATGCGAACCATGATGGTATTTGCTCTTCTAGTTTCTTTTGCTAAAATCTTTAAAGATCCGGGGAAATACCATAAATAAATCAAACTTGCGGCAGCCACACTGAACATCTAAATGTCAAGGCATTGGTCATACATGATTGCGGATTTAAGGTTTGTTTGCCCCACCTAGGTATAGTGTTGCTATGATGGGTGTGGCTTATTTCATAACTCGGAGACGTTAATTGTAAAAACTCTTTATAGTAGCGCTTGTCAGAGTGCAAGTCATCCTCTTTGATTTGACCTTGCAGAACTGAATTTTGCCAATTTTTTGTTATTAGTCGAGGGTCAAAACGGAATAATTTAAGTATAATAGAAAGAACAAGCCAATCTCTTTATTCTTTAAACGCAATTTTGATGTTTAATTTTTACTGACTATGTTTTATATTTTGATGAATACGTGTATACTATTTCCAATATGTATTTTTTATAGTTAATTTATTATCTTACCTTCTGCTTTTTTTATATTTATATTGTTTTCGTTTTAATTAGTTGCTCTATCTTATATATTCTCATGGCATCTTTTATCTTGTTTTTCATTTGTGTATAACATTTAAAATTTATGTCTTCTTTGATAAAATTGTATTAGTATTACCTGTTACTTTTATGTTTTATATTTATATTGTACACTGCATGGCCCCATTGAAGACCATCTCTTGCTGAGTGGGCTACACTGTTGAAATATGTTATCAATAAATAATGATAATTTAACACCCAGAGCAAAACTTACAACATGGACCTGGGCCCTTGCCCTAAACTGGTGTACCCTTCCCCAGAGAACCTTCTTTGCAAAAATCAAAAAGTGTCCTTTTACTTGAGTGTCCTTTAAACTATTAAGAACAAGCCTCATTCTGATCTTTTTATTGAAGAAAGTAACACAAACATCGTTGAAAAGATATATTTTTAATACTGTGATAATTCTCATCAATCAAGCGCATTTAATCTCTTCTTATTTTATCCATAGTATCAACGAGTAAAAAGAAGAAGCAGATGGCTAGGAAGAGCAGTGGAGGATCGTCTCGGCTGAGGAAGGTAGAGGCTCATATCCATGACGAGGTGGAAATCATTAATCTGGATCCAGATGAACCTAAGGTGGAGACGGTGGAGGAAGAGAAGGAGCCCACCAAGAACCAACGCAAGATCAAGTTTGGTAAATGTTCACTTTTTCACATTTTTCTATCACCTCCTCAAGAAATACCCCTCCTCCAACATCATAAGCTTCTGAAATAGCAACTTGTTCCACTTGATCTAATCCTCACCCACTCCCCCCTTATATTTTGTCTAATCTTTTTATTATTATTCATATTTTTTTATATCTTTATTTTTATCTTTATTTGTTCTCTCCTTTCCTACCTCCTTATCTCTACCTTTCTTACCTCTCTGTGCTAACTCTTACACCATAGATTTTAAAACGATCTTGGCACATGTAGGTCTGACTGTCGCAGTGCCGTTAAACATCAGCAAACAGACATCCCAGACACCATGATAGTCACATAATCCTCTGTTACTAATACTATCAATAATAATAATAATTGTAATTGTAATTATACTTATAATTAAAATCATAATTATAATTATAATTATGATTATAATTATGATTATAATAATAATTATAATTATAATAATAATTATAATTATAATTATAATAATTATAATTATGATTATAATTATAATTATAATTATAATAATAGTAAACATTAAATGGGGTGGGGAAGGGAGGAAGGTTAAGATATTAAGGTAGGGGACACGGGATATCCAGGAAATTATGCAAACACAAATATACTAAATTTAAAAAAAATGATCGAATATGTATTGAAGGATCACTAAGAAAGAGTGACATTAGTAGGATTTATTGATGTTAATTGATAAAGAATTGAAGAGCATTTTTATAAAAGCAAGTACAATTTTTCTTAAAGTGTTGCAACAAGTTTTGTCCAAGATTGTAGCTGAACTTTATTTTATTTGATAAGCCGCAATGTTTTAGTGAGCTGATCTGCGTAAGAAAAAAACAACATAAACGAGTATTTTGCGATTTTAACTGATCTCCATCAAATTGATCTTACATGCAATGCACTGTATTGCATTATATAATGACTATTGTTGGCGGGCCAGATTGGTTGTCTGGCGGGCCAGATTTGGCCCAAGGCCGCCTATTAGGAATCACCACTTTAGATTGATACATTTTTCTTTTGACAGAAATGCATGCCTGTGGTCCCACTTGTGCAAAGCACTGTTGGCCAGTTCCAAATGTGAACATGAAGACTATTAATCCTTTGCGACGTCCAGAGGTTTGCGGGTGGAGAAGGGAGATAGTGAAGCAGAGATCAGGGTCTTGTAAGAGGCAGATAATGTATAAGACACCTTGTGGCAGGAGTCTGGTGAGTTCATAAAGCTAACATGGCTTCCTCTTTCTAGTCGTCATCACATGATGATAAACATAATCATTAGCATCTTTATCAACATCATTACCAACATATCGTCATTGTGATCATCCACATCATCATATTCATCATCATATTCATCAGCATCATCATCGTATTTATCAACAGTCATCATCATCATAATCATCAATATTATCATCATCATATTCATCATCTTCATCATCATCGTCATTGTCATAATCATCATTACCATCATCGTCATCAGCATCACCTTCATCACCATTGACTGAGATTTAGTAAAGAAATTAGAAGCTGTATGCCCAGTAATTTAGCATAAGTTTCAAATAAATTGGACTTACATAATTCAAAATCCCATCTGTTGCAGATTTTAGAATCCAGATTGTCATATTTTCTTTTCCTCTCTTTGTTTATAGCGGTCCTTAGAAGAAATAGATAGATATTGTGAGTATCTAAATTCTTTGATTTTTTTATTGTTAGCTTTTGTCGCACTATTCTACTACCCCCGGTATTGGTGTTGGCGTCCGTTAAAGTTTTGGTTTAAGTTACGAATGGTGTACATTTATGTGATTTGGCATAGGGGTAGAGGACATGGGTACTGATCAAATGAGCATGATTAAAGGGTCGTGTGTGCATACTAATAAGCTTATTTGCATAACAATACAAATATTTATCAGGTTAAAGTTCTGGTTAAAGTTTTAAGTTAATTTTTTTTTTTAAGTTTTCATAACTTAAGTTATGTATGTTGTACATTCATGTAACTTGGCATTCGGTTACTGTTCAAGTGAGCATGGTTAGGGCTTGTGTGTGCATATTAATTAGCTTATATGCATAACAAAGAAAATATTTGTATCTATGATATCTCTTAAATTAAAGTGGATATGGGAATTTTGTTGCACAAATGATCATATATGTGAAGATCATATTCTACACTTAATGTTGAGGTGAAGTGTGCATAATAATTAGGTTATTTGCATAACAATAGACATTCATACAAACTGTTTCAAATTCATTAGCACATAACTTTAGTTATGAATGGTGTACATTCATGTAACTTGACACAGTGGTAGAGGACATGGGTACTGTTCAAATAAGCATGATTGGGGGTTGTGTGTGCATACTAATTAGCTTATTTGTATAACAATGAAAATATTTGTATCTATGATATCTCTTAAATTAAAGTGAGAGTGGGGATTTTGTTTACAAAAATGATCATATTGTGGAGACCATTGTCTACACTTAATGGTGATGTGAAGTGTGCATATTAATTAGGTTATTTGCATAACAATGGACTTTCACATAAAATATTTAACCTTGGATAATAACTTGGTACTTGTTACAGGGTAAAGGACATGGATACTGTTCAAATGAGCATGATAGAGGGTTGTGTGTGCATACTGATTAGCTTATATGCATAATAATGAATTTGTTTGTATCTATGATATCTCTTAAATTAAAAGTTAGAGTGGGGATTTTGTTTTACACAAATGATCATATATGTGAAGAGTGTTGTCTACCCTAAATGGTGAGGTGTAGTGTGCATATTAAGTAGCTTATTTGCATTACAATAGACTTTTATACAAAATATTTCACCTGAGATAATAACTTGCTATTTGGTTCAGTAGTAGAGGGTATTGGTACTGTTCAGTTGAGCATGATTGGGGGATTGTGTGTGCATAATAATTAGCCTATTTGCATAGCAATGAAAATATTTGTGTATGTGGTATCTCTTGAATTAAAGTGGGTATGATGATTTTGCTCAAACAAATGATCAATCAGTATATGTGAAGAGCATTGTTCACACTTAATGTTAAGGTATAGTGTGCATTTGCTGCAATATGTTTGACCTGAGATTAAAAATATTTGGCTTATGACTCACTAACTTCACATTTCTAGTTTTGTTATGATATTGACATTCCTGACATGAATAGCAATCAAAATGTTTGTCTTGCCATGAATAAAGAAGCAAATGAAAGTTTCCTTGTTTCTAAAGAATGTTAAATTAAGCGTTTCAGAGATATAAACAAGAAGCAGAATGTGGGGTAGAAGATGACATGATGATAAAGTAGTTGAATGATTTAGGATGAGGTCATGTGGGACAGGGTGGAATTGTATGTAGGGCAGGGTGGGGTGGGATGTTGGTCAGGATGTGTTGGCATGTTAGTCAGGGTGGATTGGCATGTAGAACAGGGTGAGCTGGCATGTGGAACATGAGGGGTTGGCATGTGGAACAGGGTGGGTTGGCATGTGGAACAGGGTTGGTTGACATGTGGGACAGGGTGGAATGGCATGTAGTGGGATGTCATCTGAATTTCAGTTGTGATGGCATGTGGGTCATGCAAGTGGTGGAATGACATACAGTATCTGGTTTTCTAGTGTGATTGCATGGAGTATAGGTGTGGGATGACATTTAGGACAGGTTGGGATGGAATGTGGGACAGTCTGTAATAAATATGCATTATTAGTGGTGAGGGGATTTGTATCGTTTCCAATGTCTAGTTTGTCATACGTTAAGCAATATTGTTTTACTTTAGTTTGCTTTAATGTTATTGTACATTTTTCATGTTGCTTGACACACATATTTTCTTAAATTGGAAGTTGCATTACAATACAGGATGTAGTTCTGGGAATGTGTAGGGGCAGGTGGAGGGTACAGATTGGATAGGGGTTTGATTGACATTCTTTCATTGACACTGGCATGTCAGGGCCTTTCCTTTCTTTGTTATTCAATTGATAGAACTAAAAGAGGTGTTGTAGTTATAAAGACTGCTAGGTTTTACATGTTTTCTGAGTTAACTAGGTGAGGTAACCATGAGCTTTTTTGTTTTAAAATATCTTGGAAAACTCAAAGATATTTTGAAGCTTGTAGCACAAATGAAAATGTAATTGCATCTTTCAAAGCTCAAGTAATTTAAAATCATCTTCCCCTGCTACCCTATTTCTGTATATACTTCCATCTATAAGCCCATTCTCTATACCAGCTTCGAATAGTCGAGCATACTGTCCTTCTGACAGTAGTCCTAGTTTTTGGTTTTAATGCGATAGCATCAGGAACCTATGCGGTCATGATGACGTATGTGTGTGTGTGACGCTGAGCTCCTAAACTCGAAATCTCTAGGACGATACAGAGGATTCTTATCATATGTGGTACGCAGATAGCGCATGGTCCGTAAATGTGCCCGATTGTTTTGGTGGTGATGTTATGCATATTAATGAGTAGGTGGGGCTTAATGTAAAAATCTTGAAATGCTCATATTTCAACAACCGCATATCTGTTTTGTTTTATATTGTATATAGTTATAATGTTAGCTGGTGTGTACATAGTCATGATATAAAAACGTGAATTTTATTAATATGCATAGTAGGTGGGGCTTAAAATGATTTTGCTGAAAAGAGCTTGTAATCATGATATCTAAAAAATGATAAACTGGATTCAATTCATATGTAGTACACAGCTAGCCCATGGTCTGTGGATGTTCCTGATTGGTTTTGGTGGTGAACCATGCATATTCATGAGTAGACTGGGCATGATATAAAATTCTTCAAATATGATACATGAGCAACCCATATGTCTGTTTTGCATCACACTTGCTATGATAATGTTGTTGATTATTGTGCACATGCTAGTGTTGTCAATAGGTATGTCTATATTTATTGATCTGCATGTTGGTCGTGGCTTATTAATAAATATCATGGAACAAATATTTCATGATATGCGATATCATGACAGTTAATACAAAACTTGCAAATCAGTCAGCTCATGAAAAAAGCATCGGAACCACAAAACCTTTTGGTTTTGGTCTTCAATTGTCTGTGTTTGCAATTTCTGTTGTGGAGCGCAATGTTTTCTTTTACTTCAATGAATATAGTATGGGTGCACACTTGAATAAAATTCAACAGTTTATATATGATCAAAATGCAGGATGGATTACTATCAAATACAACCCATTATTTTAATACATACAAATATAAAGAAAAGTGTGCAAAGTATTAGTTTGGAGGGAAAGTGAGGGGTATAATTTTGGGTCGGTTCAAAAGTATGCAGACAGTAAAAATTCTACTGCTTTTTTCAAAAAATGGAGAATTGAATTTTTTATATTTAATTTTGTTTTTATAACAGGGGACTTTATGACGTCAATTTTTGCAAATTTGGAACATAAAATGTTGTGTTGTCATGAAAGTAAAAGCATTATTAATGTAATAATGTACTCAATAACCTTTCCTTGTGTCTTGGTAGCATTTCAATCAGAAAGTGGAAAGAATTTTTTTTCCCATAACTATAATTTTTTCCTACAAAACAATCCAAGATTCTTGGAAACTTAAAAATTGTAAACTAATGCATATTTTATTTTTGGCCTTATTACTTTTGTTTTTATTTTTATTTTAGTAACAGAAACTGAAATATTCTACCTTGCTGTGGACCATTTTGATTTTAACCCATACGTGATCACCTTGCCGAGAGCTTTACGTTTATCAAAACCAGCACAACTAGAACTTAACGATATATCTTTAGGATCTGAGCCAATACCAATATCAGTAAGTTCTATCTATTTCATAGAAGCCGTTTGACACCGAACATGGAACGGTTTTTTTTTTTTTTCGAAATTCATACAGGAAATCAATATTTTAAAATATATTTTGATTTTTAAGGCTTCCTGATAATACTGTAAAATTTGCTAGAAATGATATTCTCTTCATGATGCAATTTGCTTAGAAACCCATAGAAACACCCCTTAAAGTATTAATTAGTTCAGTGATCAAAACCCCTAAAGTATTAATTAGTTCAGTAATCAAACACACTTATATGAAAAAGGACTTTATAAGAAACGAAATGGTGAAGAAAGCGTTCAAAAATCTTATTCCATTAAGCACATATGAAAGGATTAGTTCAGTGGTCAAGCAAGACCATCTTATATGAAAGCGGACTTTAAAAGAAACAAAATGGTGAAGAAAGCATTCAACAATCTTATTCTGTTTAGGAGATATTAAAGGATTAGTTCAGTGGTCAAGCAAGTCCATCTTATATGAAAGAGGACTTTAAAAGAAACGAAATGGTGAAGAAAGCGTTCAAAAATCTTATTCCATTAAGCACATATGAAAGGATTAGTTCAGTGGTCAAGCAAGACCATCTTATATGAAAGCGGACTTTAAAAGAAACAAAATGGTGAAGAAAGCATTCAACAATCTTATTCTGTTTAGGAGATATTAAAGGATTAGTTCAGTGGTCAAGCAAGTCCATCTTATATGAAAGAGGACTTTAAAAGAAACGAAATGGTGAAGAAAGCGTTCAAAAATCTTATTCCATTAAGCACATATGAAAGGATTAGTTCAGTGGTCAAGCAAGTCCATCTTATATGAGAGCGGACCCAGAACCCTGTTTACAATCCCAATTTACCCCAATTTCTCCACCCTCTCTTATAGGACTAAAACCATAACCCCTCTCTTAGCTTACACATTAAATCAGACCTCTTCCATCTCAGAATCAACCCCGCCACTCTCGGCACCTCCTGGCAAACTTTTCCTCCTTGGGCCACACCCCTCCCTTCTATCCACCTGGGCCTCTCCACTCGTCACAAAACTCGTCCATCTTTTCAACCGAGGCAAAGGCCATTCTCCTCACCCTTAACTTTATTGAGTACTCTCCCCTCAGCCACTTTGCCATTTTTTCTGACTCAAAGGCTGTTCTTACTTCTTTACTCAACCTTAAATGGGATAACTTCAAATCCCACCTCCTCCGGAGGAAACTCCTTTCTCCCACCTTCTGCAGGAAAAGTGAACTTTTCTTTTGGATACCCAGCCATGTTGGCATCCCTGGCAATGACAGGGCTGATGCAGCCGCTAAGCTTGCCCTCAACCTCCCCCCTATCCCAGTTCCCCAAACCCTCTCTGACATCAAACCGCTTATTGCTTACCCGGCTTAGAATAGGTCATACCCACATAACTCACTCCCACATAACTCACTCCCACCTCCTTATTGGCTCCCCCAACCCCACTGCAATAATTGCCATTGTACCCTTACAATCCATCACGTTCTCCTTGCTTGTTCCCTGTACAACCTTCCCAGAGCTTCCCTCGCTCACCACAACTCAATTGCTGAGTTCTTCCAGAAAAATCCTCCAGATAAAATTATCTACTTCCTTTATCATGCTTCCCTCTACAAGCATTTTCAATTCTCCTGTTCCACCCCCTCTCTACTTTGTTTTTTTCACCCATGCGCCTCCTCTCTCGATCACAGCTCTCTGACTCTTTGTTTTTGAATTTATCTCATTCTCCCCATGTTTCTTTTCCTTCTTACCTCTAGAATGATCTGGCCTCTTAGGCACAATTTGACCTTTGTTGTCGTGGTGCCATTAGGCCCTCATCAAACAAAATAGATGTTGGGTCCCATATTTAACTAAGCTTTGCAAATCAGTACATTATTCCCATTTTAGGATTAGTTCAGTGGTCATGCAAGTCAATCTCATATGAAAGAGGACATCAAAAGAAAGAAAATGGTGCAGAAATATCAAAAATCTTATTCTGTTAAGTGTATACCCAAGTTTAAAGTTCTGTCTCATTTGTTTAGAAACAGCTGAAATCAGACTAGTTGTTATGTCACATTCTTACATTCCTGAAAGTCTTTTGGTATCGATTTATACTCTTTGTGAGAATTTGTGGTTTAAAAACTATTGGATGTGTTGGGAAAGTAGCAACAGAGAATCTAGTACAGTAATTACAATTTGACCACCTGAAAAAACTATTGGATGTGTTGGGAAAGTAGCAACAGAGAATCTAGTACAGTAATTACAATTTGACCACCTGAAAAACTATTGGATGTGTTGGGAAAGTAGCAACAGAGAATCTAGTACAGTAATTACAATTTGACCACCTGAAAAAACTATTGGATGTGTTGGGAAAGTAGCAACAGAGAATCTAGTACAGTAATTACAATTTGACCACCTGAAAAAACTATTGGATGTGTTGGGAAAGTAGCAACAGAGAATCTAGTACAGTAATTACAATTTGACCACCTGAAAAAACTATTGGATGTGTTGGGAAAGTAGCAACAGAGAATCTAGTACAGTAATTACAATTTGACCACCTGAAAAACTATTGGATGTGTTGGGAAAGTAGCAACAGAGAATCTAGTACAGTAATTACAATTTGACCACCTGAAAAAACTATTGGATGTGTTGGGAAAGTAGCAACAGAGAATCTAGTACAGTAATTACAATTTGACCACCTGAAAAACTATTGGATGTGTTGGGAAAGTAGCAACAGAGAATCTAGTACAGTAATTACAATTTGACCACCTGAAAAACTATTGGATGTGTTGGGAAAGTAGCAACAGAGAATCTAGTTACAGTAATTACAATTTGACCACCTGAAAAAACTATTGGATGTGTTGGGAAAGTAGCAACAGTCTAATTACAAATTTGACCACCTGAAAAAACTATTGGATGTGTTGGGAAAGTAGCAACAGAGAATCTAGTACAGTAATTACAATTTGACCACCTGAAAAACTATTGGATGTGTTGGGAAAGTAGCAACAGAGAATCTAGTACAGTAATTACAATTTGACCACCTGAAAAAACTATTGGATGTGTTGGGAAAGTAGCAACAGAGAATCTAGTACAGTAATTACAATTTGACCACCTGAAAAACTATTGGATGTGTTGGGAAAGTAGCAACAGAGAATCTAGTACAGTAATTACAATTTGACCACCTGAAAAACTATTGGATGTGTTGGGAAAGTAGCAACAGAGAATCTAGTACAGTAATTACAATTTGACCACCTGAAAAAACTATTGGATGTGTTGGGAAAGTAGCAACAGAGAATCTAGTACAGTAATTACAATTTGACCACCTGAAAAACTATTGGATGTGTTGGGAAAGTAGCAACAGAGAATCTAGTACAGTAATTACAATTTGACCACCTGAAAAAACTATTGGATGTGTTGGGAAAGTAGCAACAGAGAATCTAGTACAGTAATTACAATTTGACCACCTGAAAAAACTATTGGATGTGTTGGGAAAGTAGCAACAGAGAATCTAGTACAGTAATTACAATTTGACCACCTGAAAAAACTATTGGATGTGTTGGGAAAGTAGCAACAGAGAATCTAGTACAGTAATTACAATTTGACCACCTGAAAAACTATTGGATGTGTTGGGAAAGTAGCAACAGAGAATCTAGTACAGTAATTACAATTTGACCACCTGAAAAACTATTGGATGTGTTGGGAAAGTAGCAACAGAGAATCTAGTACAGTAATTACAATTTGACCACCTGAAAAACTATTGGATGTGTTGGGAAAGTAGCAACAGAGAATCTAGTACAGTAATTACAATTTGACCACCTGAAAAACTATTGGATGTGTTGGGAAAGTAGCAACAGAGAATCTAGTACAGTAATTACAATTTGACCACCTGAAAAAACTATTGGATGTGTTGGGAAAGTAGCAACAGAGAATCTAGTACAGTAATTACAATTTGACCACCTGAAAAACTATTGGATGTGTTGGGAAAGTAGCAACAGAGAATCTAGTACAGTAATTACAATTTGACCACCTGAAAAAACTATTGGATGTGTTGGGAAAGTAGCAACAGAGAATCTAGTACAGTAATTACAATTTGACCACCTGAAAAAACTATTGGATGTGTTGGGAAAGTAGCAACAGAGAATCTAGTACAGTAATTACAATTTGACCACCTGAAAAACTATTGGATGTGTTGGGAAAGTAGCAACAGAGAATCTAGTACAGTAATTACAATTTGACCACCTGAAAAACTATTGGATGTGTTGGGAAAGTAGCAACAGAGAATCTAGTACAGTAATTACAATTTGACCACCTGAAAAACTATTGGATGTGTTGGGAAAGTAGCAACAGAGAATCTAGTACAGTAATTACAATTTGACCACCTGAAAAACTATTGGATGTGTTGGGAAAGTAGCAACAGAGAATCTAGTACAGTAATTACAATTTGACCACCTGAAAAAACTATTGGATGTGTTGGGAAAGTAGCAACAGAGAATCTAGTACAGTAATTACAATTTGACCACCTGAAAAACTATTGGATGTGTTGGGAAAGTAGCAACAGAGAATCTAGTACAGTAATTACAATTTGACCACCTGAAAAAACTATTGGATGTGTTGGGAAAGTAGCAACAGAGAATCTAGTACAGTAATTACAATTTGACCACCTGAAAAAACTATTGGATGTGTTGGGAAAGTAGCAACAGAGAATCTAGTACAGTAATTACAATTTGACCACCTGAAAAAACTATTGGATGTGTTGGGAAAGTAGCAACAGAGAATCTAGTACAGTAATTACAATTTGACCACCTGAAAAACTATTGGATGTGTTGGGAAAGTAGCAACAGAGAATCTAGTACAGTAATTACAATTTGACCACCTGAAAAACTATTGGATGTGTTGGGAAAGTAGCAACAGAGAATCTAGTACAGTAATTACAATTTGACCACCTGAAAAACTATTGGATGTGTTGGGAAAGTAGCAACAGAGAATCTAGTACAGTAATTACAATTTGACCACCTGAAAAAACTATTGGATGTGTTGGGAAAGTAGCAACAGAGAATCTAGTACAGTAATTACAATTTGACCACCTGAAAAACTATTGGATGTGTTGGGAAAGTAGCAACAGAGAATCTAGTACAGTAATTACAATTTGACCACCTGAAAAACTATTGGATGTGTTGGGAAAGTAGCAACAGAGAATCTAGTACAGTAATTACAATTTGACCACCTGAAAAACTATTGGATGTGTTGGGAAAGTAGCAACAGAGAATCTAGTACAGTAATTACAATTTGACCACCTGAAAAACTATTGGATGTGTTGGGAAAGTAGCAACAGAGAATCTAGTACAGTAATTACAATTTGACCACCTGAAAAAACTATTGGATGTGTTGGGAAAGTAGCAACAGAGAATCTAGTACAGTAATTACAATTTGACCACCTGAAAAAACTATTGGATGTGTTGGGAAAGTAGCAACAGAGAATCTAGTACAGTAATTACAATTTGACCACCTGAAAAAACTATTGGATGTGTTGGGAAAGTAGCAACAGAGAATCTAGTACAGTAATTACAATTTGACCACCTGAAAAAACTATTGGATGTGTTGGGAAAGTAGCAACAGAGAATCTAGTACAGTAATTACAATTTGACCACCTGAAAAACTATTGGATGTGTTGGGAAAGTAGCAACAGAGAATCTAGTACAGTAATTACAATTTGACCACCTGAAAAAACTATTGGATGTGTTGGGAAAGTAGCAACAGAGAATCTAGTACAGTAATTACAATTTGACCACCTGAAAAAACTATTGGATGTGTTGGGAAAGTAGCAACAGAGAATCTAGTACAGTAATTACAATTTGACCACCTGAAAAAACTATTGGATGTGTTGGGAAAGTAGCAACAGAGAATCTAGTACAGTAATTACAATTTGACCACCTGAAAAAACTATTGGATGTGTTGGGAAAGTAGCAACAGAGAATCTAGTACAGTAATTACAATTTGACCACCTGAAAAACTATTGGATGTGTTGGGAAAGTAGCAACAGAGAATCTAGTACAGTAATTACAATTTGACCACCTGAAAAAACTATTGGATGTGTTGGGAAAGTAGCAACAGAGAATCTAGTACAGTAATTACAATTTGACCACCTGAAAAACTATTGGATGTGTTGGGAAAGTAGCAACAGAGAATCTAGTACAGTAATTACAATTTGACCACCTGAAAAAACTATTGGATGTGTTGGGAAAGTAGCAACAGAGAATCTAGTACAGTAATTACAATTTGACCACCTGAAAAACTATTGGATGTGTTGGGAAAGTAGCAACAGAGAATCTAGTACAGTAATTACAATTTGACCACCTGAAAAACTATTGGATGTGTTGGGAAAGTAGCAACAGAGAATCTAGTACAGTAATTACAATTTGACCACCTGAAAAAACTATTGGATGTGTTGGGAAAGTAGCAACAGAGAATCTAGTACAGTAATTACAATTTGACCACCTGAAAAAACTATTGGATGTGTTGGGAAAGTAGCAACAGAGAATCTAGTACAGTAATTACAATTTGACCACCTGAAAAAACTATTGGATGTGTTGGGAAAGTAGCAACAGAGAATCTAGTACAGTAATTACAATTTGACCACCTGAAAAAAACTATTGGATGTGTTGGGAAAGTAGCAACAGAGAATCTAGTACAGTAATTACAATTTGACCACCTGAAAAACTATTGGATGTGTTGGGAAAGTAGCAACAGAGAATCTAGTACAGTAATTACAATTTGACCACCTGAAAAAACTATTGGATGTGTTGGGAAAGTAGCAACAGAGAATCTAGTACAGTAATTACAATTTGACCACCTGAAAAAACTATTGGATGTGTTGGGAAAGTAGCAACAGAGAATCTAGTACAGTAATTACAATTTGACCACCTGAAAAACTATTGGATGTGTTGGGAAAGTAGCAACAGAGAATCTAGTACAGTAATTACAATTTGACCACCTGAAAAACTATTGGATGTGTTGGGAAAGTAGCAACAGAGAATCTAGTACAGTAATTACAATTTGACCACCTGAAAAACTATTGGATGTGTTGGGAAAGTAGCAACAGAGAATCTAGTACAGTAATTACAATTTGACCACCTGAAAAACTATTGGATGTGTTGGGAAAGTAGCAACAGAGAATCTAGTACAGTAATTACAATTTGACCACCTGAAAAAACTATTGGATGTGTTGGGAAAGTAGCAACAGAGAATCTAGTACAGTAATTACAATTTGACCACCTGAAAAAACTATTGGATGTGTTGGGAAAGTAGCAACAGAGAATCTAGTACAGTAATTACAATTTGACCACCTGAAAAACTATTGGATGTGTTGGGAAAGTAGCAACAGAGAATCTAGTACAGTAATTACAATTTGACCACCTGAAAAACTATTGGATGTGTTGGGAAAGTAGCAACAGAGAATCTAGTACAGTAATTACAATTTGACCACCTGAAAAAACTATTGGATGTGTTGGGAAAGTAGCAACAGAGAATCTAGTACAGTAATTACAATTTGACCACCTGAAAAACTATTGGATGTGTTGGGAAAGTAGCAACAGAGAATCTAGTACAGTAATTACAATTTGACCACCTGAAAAACTATTGGATGTGTTGGGAAAGTAGCAACAGAGAATCTAGTACAGTAATTACAATTTGACCACCTGAAAAACTATTGGATGTGTTGGGAAAGTAGCAACAGAGAATCTAGTACAGTAATTACAATTTGACCACCTGAAAAAACTATTGGATGTGTTGGGAAAGTAGCAACAGAGAATCTAGTACAGTAATTACAATTTGACCACCTGAAAAAACTATTGGATGTGTTGGGAAAGTAGCAACAGAGAATCTAGTACAGTAATTACAATTTGACCACCTGAAAAAACTATTGGATGTGTTGGGAAAGTAGCAACAGAGAATCTAGTACAGTAATTACAATTTGACCACCTGAAAAACTATTGGATGTGTTGGGAAAGTAGCAACAGAGAATCTAGTACAGTAATTACAATTTGACCACCTGAAAAAACTATTGGATGTGTTGGGAAAGTAGCAACAGAGAATCTAGTACAGTAATTACAATTTGACCACCTGAAAAACTATTGGATGTGTTGGGAAAGTAGCAACAGAGAATCTAGTACAGTAATTACAATTTGACCACCTGAAAAACTATTGGATGTGTTGGGAAAGTAGCAACAGAGAATCTAGTACAGTAATTACAATTTGACCACCTGAAAAACTATTGGATGTGTTGGGAAAGTAGCAACAGAGAATCTAGTACAGTAATTACAATTTGACCACCTGAAAAAACTATTGGATGTGTTGGGAAAGTAGCAACAGAGAATCTAGTACAGTAATTACAATTTGACCACCTGAAAAACTATTGGATGTGTTGGGAAAGTAGCAACAGAGAATCTAGTACAGTAATTACAATTTGACCACCTGAAAAAACTATTGGATGTGTTGGGAAAGTAGCAACAGAGAATCTAGTACAGTAATTACAATTTGACCACCTGAAAAACTATTGGATGTGTTGGGAAAGTAG
Organism: Chiridota heheva; assembly: GCA_020152595.1. NCBI lineage: Eukaryota > Metazoa > Echinodermata > Holothuroidea > Apodida > Chiridotidae > Chiridota > Chiridota heheva. Next base: position 732,473 of record JAIGNY010004390.1, on the reverse strand, counting down.
CAACAGAGAATCTAGTACAGTAATTACAATTTGACCACCTGAAAAACTATTGGATGTGTTGGGAAAGTAGCAACAGAGAATCTAGTACAGTAATTACAATTTGACCACCTGAAAAAACTATTGGATGTGTTGGGAAAGTAGCAACAGAGAATCTAGTACAGTAATTACAATTTGACCACCTGAAAAAACTATTGGATGTGTTGGGAAAGTAGCAACAGAGAATCTAGTACAGTAATTACAATTTGACCACCTGAAAAAACTATTGGATGTGTTGGGAAAGTAGCAACAGAGAATCTAGTACAGTAATTACAATTTGACCACCTGAAAAACTATTGGATGTGTTGGGAAAGTAGCAACAGAGAATCTAGTACAGTAATTACAATTTGACCACCTGAAAAACTATTGGATGTGTTGGGAAAGTAGCAACAGAGAATCTAGTACAGTAATTACAATTTGACCACCTGAAAAACTATTGGATGTGTTGGGAAAGTAGCAACAGAGAATCTAGTACAGTAATTACAATTTGACCACCTGAAAAACTATTGGATGTGTTGGGAAAGTAGCAACAGAGAATCTAGTACAGTAATTACACCTTGACCACCTGAAAAAACTATTGGATGTGTTGGGAAAGTAGAGAATCAACAGAGAATCTAGTACAGTAATTACAATTTGACCACCTGAAAAACTATTGGATGTGTTGGGAAAGTAGCAACAGAGAATCTAGTACAGTAATTACAATTTGACCACCTGAAAAACTATTGGATGTGTTGGGAAAGTAGCAACAGAGAATCTAGTACAGTAATTACAATTTGACCACCTGAAAAACTATTGGATGTGTTGGGAAAGTAGCAACAGAGAATCTAGTACAGTAATTACAATTTGACCACCTGAAAAACTATTGGATGTGTTGGGAAAGTAGCAACAGAGAATCTAGTACAGTAATTACAATTTGACCACCTGAAAAAACTATTGGATGTGTTGGGAAAGTAGCAACAGAGAATCTAGTACAGTAATTACAATTTGACCACCTGAAAAACTATTGGATGTGTTGGGAAAGTAGCAACAGAGAATCTAGTACAGTAATTACACCTGAAAAACTATTGGATGTGTTGGGAAAGTTTGACCACCTGAAAAAAACTATTGGATGTGTTGGGAAAGTAGCAACAGAGAATCTAGTACAGTAATTACAATTTGACCACCTGAAAAACTATTGGATGTGTTGGGAAAGTAGCAACAGAGAATCTAGTACAGTAATTACAATTTGACCACCTGAAAAACTATTGGATGTGTTGGGAAAGTAGCAACAGAGAATCTAGTACAGTAATTACAATTTGACCACCTGAAAAACTATTGGATGTGTTGGGAAAGTAGCAACAGAGAATCTAGTACAGTAATTACAATTTGACCACCTGAAAAACTATTGGATGTGTTGGGAAAGTAGCAACAGAGAATCTAGTACAGTAATTACAATTTGACCACCTGAAAAACTATTGGATGTGTTGGGAAAGTAGCAACAGAGAATCTAGTACAGTAATTACAATTTGACCACCTGAAAAAACTATTGGATGTGTTGGGAAAGTAGCAACAGAGAATCTAGTACAGTAATTACAATTTGACCACCTGAAAAACTATTGGATGTGTTGGGAAAGTAGCAACAGAGAATCTAGTACAGTAATTACAATTTGACCACCTGAAAAAACTATTGGATGTGTTGGGAAAGTAGCAACAGAGAATCTAGTACAGTAATTACAATTTGACCACCTGAAAAACTATTGGATGTGTTGGGAAAGTAGCAACAGAGAATCTAGTACAGTAATTACAATTTGACCACCTGAAAAAACTATTGGATGTGTTGGGAAAGTAGCAACAGAGAATCTAGTACAGTAATTACAATTTGACCACCTGAAAAAACTATTGGATGTGTTGGGAAAGTAGCAACAGAGAATCTAGTACAGTAATTACAATTTGACCACCTGAAAAACTATTGGATGTGTTGGGAAAGTAGCAACAGAGAATCTAGTACAGTAATTACCACCTGAAAAAACTATTGACCAACAGAGAATCTAGTAAAAATTACAATTGGATGAAAAACTATTGGATGTTGGGAAAGTAGCAACAGAGAATCTAGTACAGTAATTACAATTTGACCACCTGAAAAAACTATTGGATGTGTTGGGAAAGTAGCAACAGAGAATCTAGTACAGTAATTACAATTTGACCACCTGAAAAAACTATTGGATGTGTTGGGAAAGTAGCAACAGAGAATCTAGTACAGTAATTACAATTTGACCACCTGAAAAAACTATTGGATGTGTTGGGAAAGTAGCAACAGAGAATCTAGTACAGTAATTACAATTTGACCACCTGAAAAAACTATTGGATGTGTTGGGAAAGTAGCAACAGAGAATCTAGTACAGTAATTACAATTTGACCACCTGAAAAACTATTGGATGTGTTGGGAAAGTAGCAACAGAGAATCTAGTACAGTAATTACAATTTGACCACCTGAAAAACTATTGGATGTGTTGGGAAAGTAGCAACAGAGAATCTAGTACAGTAATTACAATTTGACCACCTGAAAAACTATTGGATGTGTTGGGAAAGTAGCAACAGAGAATCTAGTACAGTAATTACAATTTGACCACCTGAAAAACTATTGGATGTGTTGGGAAAGTAGCAACAGAGAATCTAGTACAGTAATTACAATTTGACCACCTGAAAAACTATTGGATGTGTTGGGAAAGTAGCAACAGAGAATCTAGTACAGTAATTACAATTTGACCACCTGAAAAACTATTGGATGTGTTGGGAAAGTAGCAACAGAGAATCTAGTACAGTAATTACAATTTGACCACCTGAAAAACTATTGGATGTGTTGGGAAAGTAGCAACAGAGAATCTAGTACAGTAATTACAATTTGACCACCTGAAAAACTATTGGATGTGTTGGGAAAGTAGCAACAGAGAATCTAGTACAGTAATTACAATTTGACCACCTGAAAAAACTATTGGATGTGTTGGGAAAGTAGCAACAGAGAATCTAGTACAGTAATTACAATTTGACCACCTGAAAAACTATTGGATGTGTTGGGAAAGTAGCAACAGAGAATCTAGTACAGTAATTACAATTTGACCACCTGAAAAACTATTGGATGTGTTGGGAAAGTAGCAACAGAGAATCTAGTACAGTAATTACAATTTGACCACCTGAAAAAACTATTGGATGTGTTGGGAAAGTAGCAACAGAGAATCTAGTACAGTAATTACAATTTGACCACCTGAAAAACTATTGGATGTGTTGGGAAAGTAGCAACAGAGAATCTAGTACAGTAATTACAATTTGACCACCTGAAAAACTATTGGATGTGTTGGGAAAGTAGCAACAGAGAATCTAGTACAGTAATTACAATTTGACCACCTGAAAAACTATTGGATGTGTTGGGAAAGTAGCAACAGAGAATCTAGTACAGTAATTACAATTTGACCACCTGAAAAAACTATTGGATGTGTTGGGAAAGTAGCAACAGAGAATCTAGTACAGTAATTACAATTTGACCACCTGAAAAACTATTGGATGTGTTGGGAAAGTAGCAACAGAGAATCTAGTACAGTAATTACAATTTGACCACCTGAAAAACTATTGGATGTGTTGGGAAAGTAGCAACAGAGAATCTAGTACAGTAATTACAATTTGACCACCTGAAAAACTATTGGATGTGTTGGGAAAGTAGCAACAGAGAATCTAGTACAGTAATTACAATTTGACCACCTGAAAAAACTATTGGATGTGTTGGGAAAGTAGCAACAGAGAATCTAGTACAGTAATTACAATTTGACCACCTGAAAAAACTATTGGATGTGTTGGGAAAGTAGCAACAGAGAATCTAGTACAGTAATTACAATTTGACCACCTGAAAAACTATTGGATGTGTTGGGAAAGTAGCAACAGAGAATCTAGTACAGTAATTACAATTTGACCACCTGAAAAAACTATTGGATGTGTTGGGAAAGTAGCAACAGAGAATCTAGTACAGTAATTACAATTTGACCACCTGAAAAACTATTGGATGTGTTGGGAAAGTAGCAACAGAGAATCTAGTACAGTAATTACAATTTGACCACCTGAAAAACTATTGGATGTGTTGGGAAAGTAGCAACAGAGAATCTAGTACAGTAATTACAATTTGACCACCTGAAAAAACTATTGGATGTGTTGGGAAAGTAGCAACAGAGAATCTAGTACAGTAATTACAATTTGACCACCTGAAAAACTATTGGATGTGTTGGGAAAGTAGCAACAGAGAATCTAGTACAGTAATTACAATTTGACCACCTGAAAAACTATTGGATGTGTTGGGAAAGTAGCAACAGAGAATCTAGTACAGTAATTACAATTTGACCACCTGAAAAAACTATTGGATGTGTTGGGAAAGTAGCAACAGAGAATCTAGTACAGTAATTACAATTTGACCACCTGAAAAACTATTGGATGTGTTGGGAAAGTAGCAACAGAGAATCTAGTACAGTAATTACAATTTGACCACCTGAAAAACTATTGGATGTGTTGGGAAAGTAGCAACAGAGAATCTAGTACAGTAATTACAATTTGACCACCTGAAAAACTATTGGATGTGTTGGGAAAGTAGCAACAGAGAATCTAGTACAGTAATTACAATTTGACCACCTGAAAAAACTATTGGATGTGTTGGGAAAGTAGCAACAGAGAATCTAGTACAGTAATTACAATTTGACCACCTGAAAAACTATTGGATGTGTTGGGAAAGTAGCAACAGAGAATCTAGTACAGTAATTACAATTTGACCACCTGAAAAACTATTGGATGTGTTGGGAAAGTAGCAACAGAGAATCTAGTACAGTAATTACAATTTGACCACCTGAAAAACTATTGGATGTGTTGGGAAAGTAGCAACAGAGAATCTAGTACAGTAATTACAATTTGACCACCTGAAAAACTATTGGATGTGTTGGGAAAGTAGCAACAGAGAATCTAGTACAGTAATTACAATTTGACCACCTGAAAAAACTATTGGATGTGTTGGGAAAGTAGCAACAGAGAATCTAGTACAGTAATTACAATTTGACCACCTGAAAAACTATTGGATGTGTTGGGAAAGTAGCAACAGAGAATCTAGTACAGTAATTACAATTTGACCACCTGAAAAACTATTGGATGTGTTGGGAAAGTAGCAACAGAGAATCTAGTACAGTAATTACAATTTGACCACCTGAAAAACTATTGGATGTGTTGGGAAAGTAGCAACAGAGAATCTAGTACAGTAATTACAATTTGACCACCTGAAAAACTATTGGATGTGTTGGGAAAGTAGCAACAGAGAATCTAGTACAGTAATTACAATTTGACCACCTGAAAAACTATTGGATGTGTTGGGAAAGTAGCAACAGAGAATCTAGTACAGTAATTACAATTTGACCACCTGAAAAAACTATTGGATGTGTTGGGAAAGTAGCAACAGAGAATCTAGTACAGTAATTACAATTTGACCACCTGAAAAAACTATTGGATGTGTTGGGAAAGTAGCAACAGAGAATGAAAAAAAACTATTGGAGTACAGAATTAATTACAATTTGACCACCTGAAAAAACTATTGGATGTGTTGGGAAAGTAGCAACAGAGAATCTAGTACAGTAATTACAATTTGACCACCTGAAAAAACTATTGGATGTGTTGGGAAAGTAGCAACAGAGAATCTAGTACAGTAATTACAATTTGACCACCTGAAAAAACTATTGGATGTGTTGGGAAAGTAGCAACAGAGAATCTAGTACAGTAATTACAATTTGACCACCTGAAAAAACTATTGGATGTGTTGGGAAAGTAGCAACAGAGAATCTAGTACAGTAATTACAATTTGACCACCTGAAAAAACTATTGGATGTGTTGGGAAAGTAGCAACAGAGAATCTAGTACAGTAATTACAATTTGACCACCTGAAAAAACTTGGATGTGTTGGGAAAGTAGCAACAGAGAATCTAGTACAGTAATTACAATTTGACCACCTGAAAAAACTATTGGATGTGTTGGGAAAGTAGCAACAGAGAATCTAGTACAGTAATTACAATTTGACCACCTGAAAAAAGTTTGAAGCAAAACTCAGTCTGTCAAAATGTTACATTAAATTGATTTGAAGAACATTTAGCAATTGTGAAGAATGTGAAGTTGAGAGCTCTAACCTTTAAAGCTGATTTACTACCAGTATTTCTACATGGAATGAAAATAGTTTCTTCACCATTTTGCTTCTATTAAAGTTCTCTTCTGTATTCGATAAACTTGCCTGATCAAATCCTTCAAATTTCAAATCCTGACTGATAAGCTCAATTGGTACAGCACCTGCTCATCAGCCAGTAGGTTGTGGGTTCGCTTCCCAACTGGGTTGTACCAGAGACTTGTAACTGGGACTTGCTGCCCTCTCGCTTGGTGCTCAGCCCAAGAGATCGGAGCAGGGTTATAGTACAGGCGTGTGGGTCTTATATTGGATGCAGCTTTTGCTGAAGTTTCCACTGCAGAGCGCTTTGAGTACACATTGCCTGTGCGCTTTGAGTACACATTGCCTGTGCGCTTTGAGTACACATTGCCTTGCCTGAGTACACATTGCCTGTGCGCTTTGAGTACACATTGCCTGTGCGCTTTGAGTACACATTGCCTGAGCGCTTTGAGTACACATTGCCTGTGCGCTTTGAGTACACATTGCCTGTGCGCTTTGAGTACACATTGCCTGTGCGCTTTGAGTACACATTGCCTGTGCGCTTTGAGTACACATTGCCTGTGCGCTTTGAGTACACATTGCCTGTTGCCACATTGCCTGTGCGCTTTGAGTACACATTGCCTGTGCGCTTTGAGTACACATTGCCTGTGCGCTTTGAGTACACATTGCCTGTGCGCTTTGAGTACACATTGCTTGTGCGCTTTGAGTTCACATTGCCTGTGCGCTTTGAGTACACATTGCTTGTGCGCTTTGAGTACACATTGCCTGTGCGCTTTGACATTGCTTGTGCGCTGAGTGCACATTGCCTTGAGTGCTTTGAGTTTGACACATTGCTTGTGCGCTTTGAGTACACATTGCTTGTGCGCTTTGAGTACACATTGCTTGTGCGCTTTGAGTACACATTGCCTGTGCGCTTTGAGTACACATTGCTTGTGCGCTTTGAGTACACATTGCCTGTAGAAAAGGACTATATTAGAACTATTTATGTAAGGGGATAGGTAGCTCAGTTGGTAGAGCGCACAAGATTTTTCCACAGCTATGCAGACAGATACTCCAGACATCGAGGGCAGCAGTATGTCGTCTGCGGCACCTACCCCATATCTGGCCGTTGGGAGAAGTGGATCCAATGGTTGGATGGAGCTCATTATCCATCGGATAAGTACGTTATATTGCATCCCTGACAGTAGGAGAGTAACCCCTGCCTGGTTCTCTGAACACTATTCGGAAAGAGAAGCGTTAAAACACTGTTCATTTCACTTCCTGTCCGGTCCAGTCAAGTTTAGGGCACTGATCTTGAGCTGCTGCCTAGAGGATTTGACTGGAGCACAACATGTATGGCACTTCTGACAACTATGAAGTTAGTTGTATTTAAAGTGGCTTATTATAAATGCTGGGACTTATTATTATTGTTTACATCTCATCCTCATTTTTCTGTCGTTTGTCTCTTTCAGTGCATAAATTACGTCGATGACAGTCCGCCACTGTCCTTCAGATATGTAGTTCATCGCAGCGAACTTGATGGAAAGAAGATTAACATGGATGACGACTTCCTTGTTGGTTGTGACTGTACGGATAACTGCCAGGTATATTTGTCATTAGAAATCAATTAAAGTAACATTCACACCTGGAAAAAGCCACGGTTCCGTTGGATGTTCATAAGCCACGACCACCATGCAGATCAATAAAAAAGTTGACAACATTAGCATTTGCACAATAATTAAAAACCTTATCATAGCAAGTTTGATGCAAAAGCAGTTGCTGATTTATCCCATTTAGAGAATTTGTCAGTAGGCCCCGCCTACTCATTATTATTCATGACATCACTACCACAACATTAGCATTTGCACAATAATTAAAAACCTTATCATAGCAAGTATGATGCAAAAGCAGTTGCTGATTTATCCCATTTAGAGAATTTGTCAGTAAGACCCGCCTACTCATCATTATTCATGACATCACTACCACAACATTAGCATTTGCACAATAATTAAAAACCTTATCATAGCAAGTTTGATGCAAAAGCAGTTGCTGATTTATCCCATTAAGAGAATTTGTCAGTAGGCCCCGCCTACTCATTATTATTCATGACATCACTACCACAACATTAGCATTTGCACAATAATTAACAACCTTATCATAGCAAGTATGATGCAAAAGTGGTTGCTGATTTATCCCATTAAGAGAATTTGTCAGTAGGCCCCGCCTACTCATTATTATTCATGACATCACTACCACAACATTAGCATTGGCACAATAATTAACAACCTTATCATAGCAAGTATGATGCAAAAGTGGTTGCTGATTTATCCCATTAAGAGAATTTGTCAGTAGGCCCCGCCTACTCATTATTATTCATGACATCACTACCACAACATTAGCATTGGCACAATAATTAACAACCTTATCATAGCAAGTTTGATGCAAAAGTGGTTGCTGATTTATCCCATTAAGAGAATTTGTCAGTAGGCCCCGCCTACTTATTATTATTCATGACATCACTACCACAACATTAGCATTGGCACAATAATTAAAAACCTTATCATAGCAAGTATGATGCAAAAGTGGTTGCTGATTTATCCCATTAAGAGAATTTGTCAGTAGGCCCCGCCTACTCATCATTATTCATGACATCACTACCACAACATTAGCATTTGCACAATAATTAACAACCTTATCATAGCAAGTATGATGCAAAAGCAGTTGCTGATTTATCCCATTTAGAGAATTTGTCAGTAGGCCCGCCTACTCATTATTATTCATGACATCACTACCACAACATTAGAACATATGTACAGACCATAACCCATCTGTACGTTTACCACATATGGCATAAATCCGATAAACCGTTCATGAGATCTGGTGTTTATATCATATAGCACTTTCACATATGATTAAAGGATTAGTTCAGTGGTCAGGCAAGTTTATCTTATATGAAAGAGGACTTCAAAAGAAACAAAATGATGAAGAAAGCATTCCAAAATCTTATTCTATTAAGGAGATATTCAAGTTTAAAGCTTTTGTCTTATCTGTGTAGAAGTGACTGGTGTAGTAAGTGTACTGTGGAAGGTTGTGTCTTCATCGTCACATTCTTAATAATTGTTAATGTATTTTAAAGAAAGTTTATTTAATTTTTTCACTATTTAAATTATTTTTCCTCAAACTTTCTTCAGGTGGTATATTATAAATACCATTATTCCTAGATTCAGCTTTACTGCTTTTTTGACACATCCCATGGTTTTTAAGCCACAAATTCGCAGGACAAAATATGATAGAATACAGACCTCTGTGGTGTAGTGGTTAGTGCTTTGTCCTCTCACCCGCACGTCCTGCGTTCAAATCCTGGTGGGTCTGCAACCAATGAGCTCACAACTGCTTATCAAAGGCCGTGGCTGTCTTGATATAATGTCCAGCACTGGATTCTTTTGGGATGTTAAACCTTGCTATGCTATACTATAAAGACTTTGAGTAATCTGAGGCTATGACATCACAACTAGTCTGATTTCCATCATTTCTACACAAATGATACCAAAGTTTAAACTTAGATATCTCCTTAATGGAATAAATTTGTTGAATGCTTTTTTCACTATTTTGTTTCTTTTGAAGTCCTCTTTCATATGAGTTAGATTTGCTTGACCCCTGAACTAATCCTTTAAGACATGCCAACCATGCATATTAATGACATCTGTTAATAACATAAGCATGTACACAATAACAACAAAATTATCATGCTCAGGGTGATACAAAATGGACATACTGTTACTCACTTATCAAATTTCAAAATTTTCACTTTAAGCCCCACCCACTTATTAATATGCTTGGTATCACTAACAAAAACAATAGGGTACATCTATAGACCATGGGCTATCTGTGTACCAGACATGACATAAATCCAGTTCATAGTTCTTGAGATACTGTGTTTACAAGCTCTTTGTTTACAAAATCATATTAAACCCCACCCACTATGCCTTTTAATCAAATTCAACGTTTTTATACCATGAACACACACTAGCTAACATCATTATTATACCATGTATGAAACAAAACATACATTTGATTGTTAAAATATGAGCATTTCCAGATTTGTACATTATGTTTGCCTACTCATTAATATGCATGACATCACCACCAAAAACAATAGGGCACATCTACGGACCATGGGCTATTTGAGTAACGCATATTACATTAATCCACATTACCGTTCTTGAGATATCGCGTTTACGAGCTGGCCGTCACAAACACACTCACACACACATACATACACGCACGCACACACACACATGCCATCATTACCGCATAGGCTCCTGATGTTATTGCATCGGAACCAAAAGTCTGGAATAATCAATAACTTCTAACCTGAGAGTCTCTCCACAGTTCACTTGCTAGCAACCAGCTACTGTTATGCCACACACAACACAGGGGTAATCCACACTTTCCAATCCAAGATCCTCTCCACAGTTCACATGCTAGCAACCAGGTACTGTAACACCGTACACAACAGGTCATTCATCTGGGGCTGAAGCCACAAGCCTGCTTTGCAGTGAAGTGGAATCAGATTAGTTCTTGGCTGACCCTAAAAATAAATATGCAAGATATGCCTGGAGGAATTTGTGCAAAGCCTATGAATGATTGATACACCATAAAGAGAGTTATTTCATCATGGTGTTGAAAAGTGACCTTGCAGTGTACAATGTGATGTCATAACTGCAGATCCAAGATAAATCTTTATGTATTTCTAGCAACTGAAAATTAATTTTCCTTTCATTTAGAATGTAAAGTAAATGTGCAAAGAATATTCTTGTAAAGTGCATAATCCATCTCAATAATTATGCAAGTTTTGTTTAGAAAGGGTTCATTCATTTTTAAAGAGATAGAGGAATATTGTCTGGTAAGGTCATGAAGATGACACAATGCTTAAATCTGTATAATTAGTGCCCTGCTCTTTTTCACCTTTCCGTCCCTGAATTTACACTTTTATTGTTTTCTCCGCTTAGGATAAGTCTAAGTGTGCATGCCAGCAGCTCACTATAGATGCCACTGCCATTCTACCCCCGTTTGAAAGAAAATTGGATGCAGGGTACACCTTCAGGAGACTTGAGGCTCCATTCAGGACCGGGTAAGTCCCTCTAGGGGTCCCCTAGGATGTTTTTGGTCACCATTTAAACAATTGGTATTGCTATTTATCATTCATAATTGGTGTCACTTCGTTTACCCGGAATTGCGACCTAAAAGTTCAAACGAACAATATAATCAAAATTGAAAATATTCACACCATGTTCTTAAAATGTTCATGTAATCTTCACTATAAAGCGATAATCCATTTCATGTAAAGAATTTCTATCCAAACCGAGCTTAATTCATGGGTTAATAGTCATTTCTCTGATACCCTTTGTGTCAAGCGTCTGCCATCTTTAGAAATCACAGCACTTCTAGCGTGTATAAAGAATAACAAGGGAGTATCCAAGTAAATGGATGTTGCACAACCGTACATTGTGTGTTGAATTTTAAAACATCATGCATAGTAGCCTGCATATGTACAGTTTGGTGTACAAATTTCACGTATTTTGCCAGTTTATTGGTTAAAGGAGGCATAAAGTCTGATACAATCCTTATTTCAGATGATAAATGATTAAAATCTAAACCGACTACGAAAAGAGCAAGTCAAAATCTTATTCCTATTTCAAGTTCATATTTCATTCCTCAAAGTCTCAAATTATACTTTTTGTGAGATTTTGTGGTTCAAAAACCAACCCTGCTTGGTAAAGGTCAGAAAGGGGACCTGTGCCTCACACTGCACTGACAAAGATGGGTTAAAGGTAACCCTTTTTGTACAAGGAATGGAATGGAGACCTGTGCTTCACTCAAACAGGGTTATGGGCAGGGGCCAGAAAGGGGACCTGTGCCGTACTCTGACAAGGAATGGTCAAAAGTAACCCTTATTGTACATGAAACGGGGACCTGTGCTTCACTCAAACAGGGTTATGGGCAGGGGCCAGAAAGGGGACCTGTGCCGTGCTCTGATAAGGAAGGGTTAAAAGTAGCCCTTATTGTACATGAAACGGGGACCTGTGCTTCACTCAAACAGGGTTATGGGCAGGGGTCAGAGAGGGGACCTGTGCCATAGTCTGACAAGGAAGGGTCAAAAGTAGCCCTTATTGTACATGAAACGGGGACCTGTGCTTCACTCAAACAGGGTTATGGGCAGGGGTCAGAGAGGGGACCTGTGCCATAGTCTGACAAGGAAGGGTCAAAAGTAGCCCTTATTGTACATGGAACGGGGACCTGTGCTTCACTCAAACAGGGTTATGGGCAGGGGTCAGAGAGGGGACCTGTGCCGTACTCTGACAAGGAAGGGTCAAAAGTAACCCTTATTAGACAATGAATGGAACAGAGACCTGTGCTTCACTCAAAAAGGGTTATGTGCAAGGGCCATAAAGGGGACCTGTGCCATACTCTGATGAGGAAGGGTAAAAAGTAACCCTTATCGGACAAGGAATGGAACGGGGGACCTGTGCTTTACTCATAAAAGGTTATGTGCAGGGGCCAAAAAGGGGACCTGTGCTTCATTCAAAAAAGGTTATGTGCAAGGGCCATGAATGGGACTTGTGCCATACTCTGATGAGGAAGGGTAAAAAGTAACCCTTATTGTACAAGGAATGGAACGGGGACCTGTGCTTTACTAAAAAAGGGTTATGGGCAGGGGCCAGAAAGGGGACCTGTGCCACGAAGGGTCAAAAGTAACCCTTATTGGACAAGGACCAAAACATCTACCTGTGCTTTAATTTCAGTCACAAACGGTTTAAATTAATCCGCTGTGGTGCAAGAAAGAGGACCCATGCTTCGCTCAAGGTTTCAATTCCATGAATTTTGTCTTTTACCGCATAAGACCATCTAGGTGTTTTATTTTGTTTGCAGGGTTTGGGAATGCAATCAAAGGTGTAAATGCAGGAAGCAGTGTCACAACAGAGTTGTGCAAAATGGCTTGCAACATCGACTGCAGATATTCAAGACTGAGAGGAAGTAAGTTTGTTTCTTTGTCTTTGCACTTCTTCATCTTACGATGTACCATATCCGACGTAATAAGCACCTCTGCTCTAATAGGTGCCCAAGTTTTGACTGATAACATATCCCAACAATAAATAATGAGTGCTGTTTATATGTATTTATGCTCCATACCTTAGTTTTGTACACTTTCCTAATCTCTGTTAATACGGGAGAAGAAATTTGTGGTCATTAATAGGACTATCTTTCCCTTTTGTTTTGCCGAATTTGCACTGTACGTGACTCCCGAGCTTATTAAGAAGAGACTTTGCGCCTTAAAAGTGGTTTAACTTTATTTTTTTAAAAGCCCCGGGCGCTTATCACATCAAATACGGTATATATGCAATTGCAAAATTTAAAAGTGGAGGAAATCTGATAATTTCAAATTACAAATTCCAACTTCACTGTGGATGCCGACAAACAATTATCATCTATGAATCAATTGATAATATTTCATTGTCTCGTTCTTTGTATCCAGAGGGTGGGGTATTCGTTGTTTGGATGACATTCCACGTGGTTCCTTCGTGTGTATTTACGTCGGTCATATCTGGAACGACGAAGAGGCCAACAAGCGTGGGGCTGAAGGGAGAGACAACTATTTTGCAGAGTTAGATTATTTAGGTGAGTTATGGTTTGCAGGATATAGAACAAACGAACACACGCTTAGCTTTGAAAATTGCAGAACTAGTGTCTTTAAAAGAGGATTAAATTCCGAGTAAAAGAGAACCTTTTAATTTCTTATGAAGCTTTTTTCTGGCTTACAGCTGATTAATTTTCCAACGAAAAAGAATGTACTGGTGTAGCATCATTTTGAAATTTCTTGCAAAACTTATTTTATTTCTTGCTTATTGCTGTTAAAATTTCCAATTAAAAGAGCATATAATTTGCAATAGAACAGTTTTTCAATTTCTTGCAAAGCGATAGCGTAGTTAATTTTAGAGTTACAGCTGGCTGATCTAAGTTTGAAGGAAGAGATGGCGTAGTTAATTTTAGAGTTACAGCTGGCCGATTTAAGTTTGTAGAAAGAGATGGCGTAGTTAGTTTTAGAGTTACAGCTGGCTGATTTAAGTTTGTAGAAAGAGATAGCGTAGTTACTTTTAGAATTACAGCTGGCTGATCTAAGTTTGAAGAAAGAGATGGCGTAGTTAGTTTTAGAGTTACGGCTGGCTGATTTAAGTTTGAAGGAAGAGATAGCGTAGTTAGTTTTAGAGTTACAGCTGGCTGATTTAAGTTTGTAGAAAGAGAAAGCGTACTTAGTTTTAGAGTTACGGCTGGCTGATTTAACTTGGAAGGAAGAAATAGCGTAGTTAGTTTTAGAGTTACAGCTGGCTGATCTAAGTTTGTAGAAAGAGATAGCGTAGTTAGTTTTAGAGTTACGGCTGGCTGATTTAAGTTAAAAGAAAGAGATTGCTTAGTTAGTTTTAGAGTTACGGCTGGCTGATTTAAGTTTGTAGAAAGAGATGGCGTAGTTAGTTTTAGAGTTACGGCTGGCTGATTTAAGTTTGAAGAAAGAGATGGCGTGCTTAGTTTTAGAGTTACGGCTGGCTGATCTAAGTTTGAAGAAGGAGATGACGTAGTTAGTTTTAGAGTTACAGCTGGCTGGTTTAAATTTGTAGAAAGAGATGGCGTAGTTAGTTTTAGAGTTACGGCTGGCTGATCTAAGTTTGAAGAAAGAGATGGCGTAGTTAGTTTTAGAGTTACGGCTGGCTGATCTAAGTTTGAAGAAAGAGATAGCGTAGTTAGTTTTAGAGTTACAGCCGGCTGATCTAAGTTTGTAGAAAGAGATGGCGTAGTTAGTTTTAGAGTTACGGCTGGCTGATCTAAGTTTGAAGAAAGAGATGGCGTAGTTAGTTTTAGAGTTACGGCTGGCTGATCTAAGTTTGAAGAAAGAGATGGCGTAGTTAGGTTTAGAGTTACAGCTGGCTGATTTAAGTTTGAAGAAAGAGATGGCGTAGTTAGTTTTAGAGTTACGGCTGGCTGATTAAAGTTTGTAGAAAGAGATAGCGTAGTTAGTTTTAGAGTTACGGCTGGCTGATTTAAGTTTGTAGAAAGAGATGGCGTAGTTAGTTTTAGAGTTACAGCTGGCTGATTTAAGTTTGTAGAAAGAGAAGGCGTAGTTAGTTTTAGAGTTACGGCCGGCTGATTTAAGTTTGTAGAAAGAGATAGCGTAGTTAGTTTTAGAGTTACGGCTGGCTGATTTAAGCTTGTAGAAAGAGATGGCGTAGTTAGTTTTAGAGTTACGGCTGGCTGATTTAAGTTTGTAGAAAGAGATAGCGTTGTTAGTTTTAGAGTTACGTCCGGCTGATTTAAGTTTGTAGAAAGAGATAGCGTAGTTAGTTTTAGAGTTACGGCCGGCTGATTTAAGTTTGTAGAAAGAGATAGCGTAGTTAGTTATAGAGTTACAGCTGGCTGATTTAAGTTTGTAGAAAGAGATAGCGTAGTTAGTTTTAGAGTTACGGCCGGCTGATTTAAGTTTGTAGAAAGAGATAGCGTAGTTAGTTTTAGAGTTACGGCTGGCTGATTTAAGCTTGTAGAAAGAGATGGCGTAGTTAGTTTTAGAGTTACGGCTGGCTGATTTAAATTTGAAGGAAGAGATAGCGTAGTTAGTTTTAAAGTTACAGCTGGCTGATTTAAGTTTGTAGAAAGAGATGGCGTAGTTAGTTTTAGAGTTACGGCTTGCTGATCTAAGTTTGTAGAAAATTTTCACACATGCAAAGTTTGTGATGTATTTAATGGGAAGAAAACTTGTCACATTCAAAGGGAAGAATTGTATTATTCTAGAGACCCGGAATAATTCACTTCCACTTTACGACAGAGTGTCCATTTAATTAATTGCTTGATTCAAAAAAAAAATTGAGATCAAGGGTGTAGAAAGCTTTCGAAAAGTTGGGCACAGCCTATTAAGGGGAACATCCCAAGTCATATACATATGTTGCCCCCACCTCCTTTCCACCCCCTCCCCCTTAATCTGTAGAATAGTGAGCCAAAAATATAAAGTACAAGGGGCACTTCATTTTTAGAAATGGGCACTTTTCCAATAGGGACACATTCCCAACTTCTTACTATTGGGTCAGTAATTAAGGGCACTTCCCTGGTTCCTACACCCTTAGTTAAGATTGAGCTTGTCTCCTCATTCTAGCTGTTGGTTTGGGGGTGTGGCCGAGATACAAAAACGTTTTGTCGGAATCACCCACTCTCCTTCCAGCAATTTGGTACATTATCAAAAAATAAAAAGATTCACCTAAAACAACATGCCAGTTAATGATATCAACATATTAAACTTCAAAAAGCTGTGAAATATTCCATTTTTAACCAATTTTGACTTGAAATTGAACAGTTTTTATGAGTTTCACTGGATTTAAGGAATTTGCATAATTAGATTTTTAAATCAAAAAAGGAATTAAGAAAAATAGTCAGTTTTTGACAGGATTTTTTTATTGTCACATTTTTTCTTTAAAAATTTAAGCAATTTTGGTAAAGGTGGCTCTACCTCTCCGTAGAACTGTGGACGACATATTAAAGCCTAAAACTTAGAAAAGCAATTGAATGGTCAGATTTTGACTGGGTATTTTTTTATATTTTAACATTTTTTTCTACATTTTTAAGCAATATGCGTAAAGGTGCCTCTACCTGTCCGTAGAACTGTCAGTTTGTTAGAGGAAGATTCTTTTGCTCTTGTCTTGCAGAGGTTGTTGAGAAGACCAAAGAGGATTACGAGAGTGATGTTGACTCCGATATGATCAGTTCAGACTTATCGGAAGAGGATAGTCCATCACCTGTCAGGAGAAAGAATAGGTAAAATCAAGAAAAGTTTTAACAGAAGTCGTTGCTAAGATGGGTGGTGGAATGGTTAAGGAGTCAAGATTGTATGCATAGGGTACCAGGTTCGCTCCCATCACAGGCACAAGATTGTATGCATAGGGTACCGGGTTCGCTTCCATCACGGGCACAAGATTGTATGCATAGGGTACCGGGTTCGCTTCCATCACGGGCACAAGATTGTATGCATAGGGTACCGGGTTCGCTCCCATCACGGGCACAAGATTGTATGCATAGGGTACCGGGTTCGCTCCCATCACGGGCACAAGATTGTATCCATAGGGTACCGGGTTCGCTCCCATCATGGGCACAAGATTGTATGAATAGGGTACCGGATTTGCTCCCATCATGGGCACAAGATTGTATGCATAGGGTACCGGGTTCGCTCCCATCACGGGCATAAGATTGTGTGCATAGGGCACCGGGTTCGCTCCCATCACGGGCACAAGATTGTATGCATAGGGTACCGGGTTTGTTCCCATCATGGGCATTGTATTGTGTCCTTGAGCAAGTCACTTGACTCTACTTGCCCCAGTTAACTTGTAATGGACTTGTCGAGGGGAAGTTATGTGCTCTCATCCACTTATGCGAAGGAAACCGGATAATCATGGTGATGTCACACCCTCAATTGTTTAACAATTAAAGGAATATTCTCATGATTATCTCCTTCCTTCATCATGCTTCCTTCTATAACCATATTTAGTCCTCTCTCACCCCCTTCTCTCTACTTTGTTTTTTTCACCCATGCACCTACTGTCTTGATCCCAGCTTTCTGACTTCCCCCTTCCCTCTCCTCTCCCCCTTCCCTCTCCCCTTCCCTCTCCCCCTCTCCTTTCCTCCTTCCCTCTCCTCTCCCCCTTCCCTCTCCTCTCCCCCTTCCCTCTCCTCTCCCCCTTCCATCTCCTCTCCTCCTTCCATCTCCTCTCCCCCTTTCCTCTCCTCTCCCCTTCCCTCCTCTCCCCCCCTTCCATCTCCTCTCCCCTTCCATCTCCTCTCCCCCTTCCTCTCCTCTCCCCTTCCCTTCCATCCCTCTCCTCCCCTTTCCCCTCCTCTTCCTCTCCTCTCCCCTTTTCTCTCCTCTCCCCTTCCCTCCCCCCCTTTTCCTCCTCTCCCCTTTTCTCTCCTCTCCCCCTTCCCTCTCCTCTCCCCCTTCCCTCTCCTCTCCCCTTCCATCCCCCTTTCCTCTCCTCTCCCCCCTTTTCTCCTCTCCCCTCTCTCCCTTCCCTTCCCCCCCTCCTCCTCTCCTCTCCCTACCCCTTTCCTCTCTCTCCCCTTTTCTCTCTCTCCCTTCCTCTCCTCCCCTTTTCCTCTCCCCCCTCTCCCTCTTCCCTCTCTCTCCCCTTCTCTCTCTCCCCTTTCCCTCTCCCCCCTTCCTTCTCTTCTCGCCCTTCCCACTCCTCTCCCCTTCCCTCTCCTCTCCCTTCACCTCCTCTCTCCCACTTTCCACTCCCTCTTCTCCCCCTCCCCATTCAATATTGAGGTGAATTACAAATGTAAGTTTAAAAGTCATTTAACCCTTACTCTTTTAGGGCTTTGAAAAATGTTAGCCCAATTTTCGTAGGTTTTTTTTCATATGCATTTCTGACAACATTCCTTTCATTTTCTTTCATTACAAGTTTGGTTGGAATGGAAACTAAGATAATTATCTTTTCAGTAATGAAAGCCAAATTAGGAAATATTGGACAAAAATATGCAATTTAAGCAATTTTGGGCTAAGTTTGGTCAACAAATGGCCAATCTTTGCACAAGCATAACTGCTTGTCAGTATTGAAAACAGAGATTTGTGTTAATTGTTTGGATTCTTTATTAAAAATTTCCTTTTCAATAATGCTAATCTAGAATTTTTAGAAAGAAAGGAAAGATGGAAAAATACCAAAAATGATTTTAGTCAAATGACCCCCAAAAACTGCAGCTGAAAAATTATAACGCATAGTCACCGTGGGACTTGAACCTGGTGCGCTGGCGAGCTGGCAACGTTCGTATCCACTACACTACAAGATCATTGAAAGTGATGTTGTGAAATTTAATTATTATAGGAAAGGGTCCAAATAGAGGAGGATATGCCTGTTTTTATATACAAATGAAAGGAAATTGCAAGCACTTTTGAACTGTGGTTCAAGGAAGCATGTGCAATGTACGGTTTTGGTACACTTTTTTTTTGGAGAGAAAAAAACAGAATGGCAGAAATTCATGACATTTTGAAGAAATTTCTCCAAACAAAAGATTGCAGGTAAAGATAATAAAAATTAGACCAAAAATCAATAATATCAGCGTATTTGCGTGTTTGATTTTAAAACAAAAATGTGATCTTGAAATTATTGTAAGATTTAAAATAAGAAAGAGAAACAAATCTGTAATATGATCTTTATAAAAAAGTTACATTTTGTGAAAGAAATATGCGAGTACTTTAAAATGATACCAAGATTACTCCATAAGGACTTTGGTAAAGTTCCGATTTTATTTTGTGAAAAAAGGTGGTTTGAAAACGGCGGTAATATTGCCGGGTGGTAGAGTAAGGGTTAAACAAGGGTATACATTGTGCACAGGAGTGAGGTTGGGGAGGGCTCAAGATCACAAGGGTAAACATTGTGCACAGGAGTGAGGCTGGGAGGGTTCAAGATCACAAGGGTAAACATTGTGCACAGGAGTGAGGCTGGGGAGGGTTCAAGATTACAAGGTTGAACATTGTGCACAGGAGTGAGGTTGGGGAGGGTTCAAGATTACAAGGTTGAACATTGTGCACAGGAGTGAGGTTGGGGAGGGTTCAAGATCACAAGGGTGAACATTGTGCACAGGAGTGAGGTTGGGGAGGGTTCAAGATTACAAGGGTGAACATTGTGCACAGGAGTGAGGTTGGGGAGGGTTCAAGATTACAAGGTTGAACATTGTGCACAGGAGTGAGGTTGGGGAGGGTTCAAGCTCACAAGGGTGAACATTGTGCACAGGAGTGAGGTTGGGGAGGGTTCAAGATCACAAGGGTGAACATTGTGCACAGGAGTGAGGTTGGGGAGGGTTCAAGATTACAAGGTTGAACATTGTGCACAGGAGTGAGGTTGGGGAGGGTTCAAGCTCACAAGGGTGAACATTGTGCACAGGAGTGAGGTTGGGGAGGGTTCAAGATTACAAGGTTGAACATTGTGCACAGGAGTGAGGCTGGGGAGGGTTCAAGATTACAAGGTTGAACATTGTGCACAGGAGTGAGGTTGGGGAGGGTTCAAGCTCACAAGGGTGAACATTGTGCACAGGAGTGAGGTTGGGGAGGGTTCAAGATCACAAGGGTGAACATTGTGCACAGGAGTGAGGTTGGGGAGGGTTCAAGATTACAAGGTTGAACATTGTGCACAGGAGTGAGGCTGGGGAGGGTTCAAGATCACAAGGGTAAACATTGTGCACAGGAGTGAGGTTGGGGAGGGTTCAAGATTACAAGGTTGAACATTGTGCACAGGAGTGAGGTTGGGGAGGGTTCAAGATTACAAGGTTGAACATTGTGCACAGGAGTGAGGCTGGGGAGGGTTCAAGATTACAAGGTTGAACATTGTGCACAGGAGTGAGGCTGGGGAGGGTTCAAGATCACAAGGGTAAACATTGTGCACAGGAGTGAGGTTGGGGAGGGTTCAAGATTACAAGGTTGAACATTGTGCACAGGAGTGAGGTTGGGGAGGGTTCAAGATTACAAGGGTGAACATTTTGCACAGGAGTGAGGTGGGGGTTCAAGATCACAAGGGTAAACATTGTGCACAGGAGTGAGGTTGGGGAGGGTTCAAGATCACAAGGGTGAACATTGTGCACAGGAGTGAGGTTGGGGAAGGTTCAAGATTACAAGGTTGAACATTGTGCACAGGAGTGAGGTCGGGGAAGGGGGGGTCAAGATCACAAAGGTGAACATTTTGCACAGGAGTGAGGTGGGGGTTCAAGATCACAAGGGTGAACATTGTGCACAGGAGTGAGGTTGGGGAGGGTTCAAGCTCACAAGGTGAACATTGTGCACAGGAGTGAGGTTGGGGAGGGTTCAAGATTACAAGGGTAAACATTGTGCACAGGAGTGAGGTTGGGGAGGGTTCAAGCTCACAAGGGTGAACATTGTGCACAGGAGTGAGGTTGGGGAGGGTTCAAGCTCACAAGGGTGAACATTGTGCACAGGAGTGAGGTTGGGGAGGGTTCAAGATTACAAGGTTGAACATTGTGCACAGGAGTGAGGTTGGGGAGGGTTCAAGATCACAAGGGTGAACATTATGCACAGGAGTGAGGTTGGGGAGGGTTCAAGATTACAAGGTTGAACATTGTGCACAGGAGTGAGGTTGGGGAGGGTTCAAGATCACAAGGGTAAACATTGTGCACAGGAGTGAGGCTGGGGAGGGTTCAAGATCACAAGGGTAAACATTGTGCACAGGAGTGAGGCTGGGGAGGGTTCAAGATTACAAGGTTGAACATTGTGCACAGGAGTGAGGTTGGGGAGGGTTCAAGATTACAAGGGTGAACATTGTGCACAGGAGTGAGGTGGGGGGGTTCAAGATCACAAGGGTGAACATTGTGCACAGGAGTGAGGTTGGGGAGGGTTCAAGATTACAAGGTTGAACATTGTGCACAGGAGTGAGGTCGGGGAAGGGGGTTCAAGATCACAAAGGTGAACATTTTGCACAGGAGTGAGGTGGGGTTCAAGATCACAAGGGTGAACAGTGTGCACAGGAGTGAGGTTGGGGAGGGTTGAGGCTCACAAGGGTGAACATTGTGCACAGGATTGAGGTTGGGGAGGGTTCAAGATCACAAGGGTGAACATTGTGCACAGGAGTGAGGTTGGGGAAGGTTCAAGATTACAAGGTTGAACATTGTGCACAGGAGTGAGGTTGGGGAGGGTTCAAGATCACAAGGGTAAACATTGTGCACAGGAGTGAGGTTGGGGAGGGTTCAAGCTCACAAGGGTGAACATTGTGCACAGGAGTGAGGTTGGGGAGGGTTCAAGATCACAAGGTGAACATTGTGCACAGGAGTGGGGGGGAGGTTCAAGATTACAAGGGTGAACATTGTGCACAGGAGTGAGGTTGGGGAGGGTTCAAGATTACAAGGTTGAACATTGTGCACAGGAGTGAGGTTGGGGAGGTTCAAGCTCACAAGGGTGAACATTGTGCACAGGAGTGAGGTTGGGGAGGGTTCAAGATCACAAGGGTGAACATTGTGCACAGGAGTGAGGTTGGGGAGGGTTCAAGATTACAAGGTTGAACATTGTGCACAGGAGTGAGGTTGGGGAGGGTTCAAGATCACAAGGGTGAACATTATGCACAGGAGTGAGGTGGGGGTTCAAGATCACAAGGGTGAACATTGTGCACAGGAGTGAGGTTGGGGAGGGTCAAGATTACAAGGGTGAACATTGTGCACAGGAGTGAGGTTGGGGAGGGTTCAAGCTCACAAGGGTGAACATTGTGCACAGGAGTGAGGTTGGGGAGGGTTCAAGATCACAAGGGTGAACAGTGTGCACAGGAGTGAGGTTGGGGAGGGTTGAGGCTCACAAGGGTGAACATTGTGCACAGGATTGAGGTTGGGGAGGGTTCAAGATCACAAGGGTGAACATTGTGCACAGGAGTGAGGTTGGGGAAGGTTCAAGATTACAAGGTTGAACATTGTGCACAGGAGTGAGGTTGGGGAGGGTTCAAGATCACAAGGGTGAACATTGTGCACAGGAGTGAGGTTGGGGAGGGTTCAAGCTCACAAGGGTGAACATTGTGCACAGGAGTGAGGTTGGGGAGGGTTCAAGATCACAAGGGTGAACATTGTGCACAGGAGTGGGGGGGGTTCAAGATTACAAGGGTGAACATTGTGCACAGGAGTGAGGTTGGGGAGGTTCAAGATTACAAGGTTGAACATTGTGCACAGGAGTGAGGTTGGGGAGGGTTCAAGATCACAAGGGTGAACATTATGCACAGGAGTGAGGTTGGGGAGGGTTCAAGATTACAAGGTTGAACATTGTGCACAGGAGTGAGGTTGGGGAGGGTTCAAGATTACAAGGTTGAACATTGTGCACAGGAGTGAGGCTGGGGAGGGTTCAAGATCACAAGGGTGATATATTGTGCACAGGAGTGGGGGGGGTGGGGTTCAAGATTACAAGGGTGAACATTGTGCACATGAGTGAGGTGGGGGTGGTTAAGATCGATTTAAAGGGGAATTTCAAAGGGACAGTAATTTATATTTAAAGCTTAGTCACTTTAAATGAAATAACTTACAGTTGACTTTTTAAGTTCTATTTGAATTATAAAAAGAAACTGTTTGGGTTTGTAGCAGATAATGTAACAGATTGTGCAAGAGTTCCAATGAGTTTTGTCCAAGATTTTAGCAAGCAAGTTGTGTTGTTTAAGTGAAATCTTTTGGTGCACATTCCTAGTTTCATTGGTGCTAGCAAATGGGAGTACTTGACTCCCCTGGATAGGACGCTAACCCCCAAGCAAGCAGCTGCTCATTTCACAGCTGGGTGGAAAATTGAAGTGTCTTGC
This sequence comes from Chiridota heheva, assembly GCA_020152595.1. Classification (NCBI taxonomy): domain Eukaryota; kingdom Metazoa; phylum Echinodermata; class Holothuroidea; order Apodida; family Chiridotidae; genus Chiridota; species Chiridota heheva. The sequence continues at coordinate 708,890 of JAIGNY010004390.1, read as the reverse complement.
TCAAAAAGGCAAAGTGGTACCTAGAGTTGGAATCAAACCTTGAGAGTAAGAGTCAGATGGCATGCTTTATCTCTGAGCTTCTACCTTCCTGAGGTTCAGGCTGGAGTCAGTCTAAAGTCTTCTAAGATTAAACTATTCTTCTTTCATTTATTGCACCCATTTGCAGAAAAAGAAATCGATTCAGGGGCGGTGGTGATGCTTTGTCCGATTAAGGATTTTATCCCCACCTCCAGATGCTGTTCCACTGAGCTGCCATCTTCCCGAAGCTCAAACCATGATATAAGATTACCGTCTTGTAAGATAATTTCTTGTTCCATTTTATGCAGCCCCTCTGCAGATGAAGGTAGCCATTCCGGGGGTGGTGGGGATGCATCGTCCGATGAGGATTTTATCCCCACGTCCAGGAGGCAGGAGCACCCCATGAAGTCATCAGCAGGCACAAGCTCTTCCTCTGGCAAGTAAGTCAATCCTAAAGGTCAAAGTTCAGAACACAAGGTCTTTGAACAACTCATAGAAATTATTTAAAAAATGGAGAAAGCTGAGTTCCCATTGGCCGCTGTGATCGTGAGTGAAGCCAAGATGTATGTGGCGAAAGTGTTAGAACAACGAGGGTTTTTCCGAATGTTGTAGTACGACCTGGAATACAAATGGATAATTAATATATTCAGACCAAAAAGAAATTGAAGCAAGTTTTAAAGTGAAGTAAAGTGACTTTTACAACTCCTTATCGTACGAGTCAACTGAGAAATCATGATTTTGGTGATAATACATGTTGGCTTCACTTGCCGACCGACCTCAACCTTTTCTATTTCTTTGGATATCGGATACTACTTTTTGTTTTATTTCCCACTAAAATGAGCGTAAAATTAAATGTTAAGAACATTTAATTTCTAATTAATTAATATGTTTGTTTGCCCTTTTTTGTGGAAAATAAGGGAGGGGTGAGCGAGAAATATTGTTTTTTTCTCCACAGATCACAGAAATGAAATATTTCCTGACAACACTTTCAACCAACACTGGCTCACTCAGGGTTTATTGTATCAATGATAATAATAATAATAATGGCGATAATGATAATAATAATAATTATTTTAAGATTACTCTAATATTAATAATAACAAATAGCAAGCCTAAATAACTTTTGATGAGATTCACCAATTTACATGAAATTTGGACAAATTTATTATTGTCAAAAAGTGCACACTATTTTTTAGCTCCACCCATTACACAGAGTGTAATGAGTGGAGCTTATCAAATCGTACGTGTGCTCCCATATGTGCCTCACATATGTGCCTGTGCAATGGTTTGCTTTAAAATGCATCTCCTGGGTTTTAACAGTTTTGCTCTTAAAATTCTAGCTCAAGCAAGATTTTTATATGCTTTCATATAGGTTGTATTTTGCTAAGAGATATTCTGTGTATTTTTTAATTTAAGCTCTAGAAAGGCTTTAAGAAAGTATCAGATTTCACACGAAATGGTGCTAAAAATAGCTCTTTTAGCTGTAAACCTTCTTTTAGCTGTAGATTCTTGTGTGTCTAGTCTGTTGTTAATCATGCATATCACAGTGGCTAGATCTTACAAGCGAATCACAGTGTGTTTGACAAAAACCATTTCCCAATGAGAATTCAAATATTTTGATGAATAGGCAAATTTTCGGATCGGGGTCATGACATTTCCTTAATAATTACACGTGAGTTGTCAGTACAGTGTCAGTTGATGTTTGTCGATCGATTACAATGTATACTGTTTGTTCCATAACACTAGGGAGGCTATAGTGAAAATTCAAAGTGGCATGTAACTGTTTATAAATAGGATTAACTTAAAGATGGTGGTTGTAGAAACAATTTTTTTTAAGAATCATTTAGATAGGTGACACAGTTCTTTAGGTTATGAGAAAAAAAAGTTTCACTTGGATTACCCCATTTTTAATTGCCGTTTCCATAACAACCAGATTTAGCCCAATTTTGAAGAGTTAAGCATTTTTAAAGCATAATAAATGTTTGGACATGTTACTTTACCACTGACATTAAGTATTTTCTTGTTCTGTACAATGTTTTCTTTAACTTGAAAAATTAATGATTAGAATATGACATCGTTAAAGAATTAATGACATAGTTCAAGTGTAAACAAACCATAACATACATTAAATTGGGAAAAGTGGAACAAATGCATTTTACTGTAAAATTTGCTCAATTTGACTTAAATGCAGTTTTGATACCAAATAAGCTGTGTTCTTAGCAAATGGTTTAGCCATGTATCAAATTATCTAACAAATAAAGGGAAAGTTAAATTAACGACCTGAATAATTAATTAACATTGACGGAGGTGAGACAATTCATTGGGTCAAAGTGTGCAAATCTGAAATTATTTCAGTAATAAATTAAGTTGACAGTTGTAAGATTCTAGCTAAAATGTGTATAATTTAGATAACAAACAAACACATAATTAGATTAATAATCATATGAAATTAATTGAAATTCCCCATTTTGGGTTCTTTACTGTGACATTGTTCAAAACTATGCATTTAATTTGATTAAAACCAATTTGAATGAACTTGTAATATTCCATTACAATGTTGAAATAATACAAACATTTAATAATTGTAAATGAATTAATTAATTATGAATATTAATTAAAATGTTTAAAGTATGAGCACAAATTGCATACATTTTTATGAAAAAATGGGGGAAAGAATGTGATGAAATGAAATATATTTTTATTTAATCAAAAGTTAAGTTTCTCTCAGCAATATCACTACTAAACAAATTATACACATAGATCAAGACAATTCATGATGGTACACACGCAATAGCAGTGTACTTGCAATGTTCAGTAGATCAATAAATAAATTCTCTGGTACTTGCATGAAAACATAAATAAATAACAGGCCATAGGCCAAGGTAGCTGCAAGTGATTGTGATGAAGTTTAAAGTTACAAAAAACAAACATGCAGTAGCAGCGCACCCGCAGTATGTTCAGTTTATCCAGAAATGTTTAACTAGTCTACAAAAAACAGGCCCTAATTAGCTGCACAGTGAATGTTGAAAAATACAGTTTATTTAATCAAAAGTTAATTTTCTTTTAGCAATGATAGTATTTTAACCCTTACTCTCCCAGCGTCACCGTGACAGTTACGATCCATTTTCCAAATTTTTTTTTGAGTGCCTTCCCAAAATCCTATAGAGCTGCAAATAAGTTCATTCAAACCAGATTGAATAGATCTTTCATAATATGGTTATTTTGTTGGGGGGTTAGATTGAAATTTTTTGAGTAAAATCGTTACAAAAAAGTGCATTTTTAAAAAAAAACGCATTTTTTTTTTTTTTTTTTTTTTTTTGAAAGACGAATGTCATACGTGAATATTTTTTCTATTTTTCTTTTTCAGGTAAAGTATAAAGATAGTTTGAATTGTTGGTTGCTACACGATTTTTACTTGTACTTGGTCAATGTTTGTGTTTTTTTTTGAAGAAAAAATGCCAAAATTTCGGGCCATTTTGGACCTTTTTTGATCAAAAAATTATAAAAAACGGCCCAAATATTGTATTGGAATTTTTAAAATCTCTACGGATAGAGGAGAAATAGATCGTTCAGACGAACTATTACAATAACAGATGCACCCCCTCTACTTGCCTGCCTAAAAGGTCTCTGATGATGACGTCAATTTGCGTCTTTTTTTTTTTTTTTTTTTTTTTCGCACATTCGACATCACAAAATGGCGAAATACAAGTTACAACGTCGAACGTGCCTTCCGACTCCTATGTTATCTTCAGAATAATGATGACTCAGAGGGGTCGGAAGGTACTTCTGATGAAGAAGATGTACCAGAACTCGACCAAATTGAGGAAGAGGAGAATATAGAGCCTGCTGAGATGGATAGTGATCTGTTCCAAATTACGGAGTTGGTGAGTGTTTTCTTCCAAAAATAGCGAAAGTACTACATTGTAAATGTGTAGTAATAAAATAAGGCTTATAGAATTATAATGATAAATTAGCGGGAACTTTTTGCTTGTTACGAGAAACAAGTAAAAGGGACACTAAAATCACATATAAAAAAAAGGATTTAGGTCCTTTCTATAATAGCCCGGATGAAACAAATGAAAGCTGAACCCCAATAATAACATTTCTAAATAGACTGAAATATATGTATTTCCCAATGGCAAAATTGTAAATTTAGGCCTACTGAAATATGTGTATTCCCAATTTCACAAAATCCAAGTTCCATTATTTCAGGGGCCGAAATCACAATTTTATGAAGGAAAGTGGAGTAGGGGTCCCATGTTAGGGCAAACTACACATGTTGGGGGTGCCCCAGGCCCATTTAGACGAAAATGCTTGTATATAGGCCTAGTACCGGTACATTATTTTGATGCCCCATTTTTTGGGACCATGATCCTTTTTCCCTCCCCCTGGCTATGCCACTGTTGTGGTGATGACTAGATTGATCAAACAAACATTTTGGACCCCTGTATGTACCCCCGGGCTTCCCGGCTGTAAAAGTCTGTCCCCACGGTTACCACAAAATTGTGGGGCAGGTTAGAAACTACAATAACATGTTATGCGATAACATGTTATGCGTATGCTTGGAGAGGACGAGCCGCCACTACTAGAAACCACAATAACATGTTATGCGATAACATGTTATCGCGTATGCTTGAAGAGGACGAGCCGCCCGCTACTCCCCAACCCAAGAGGAAGAGGGACAGACCGTTGAAGATGAGCCCAGGCCCTCTTCCAGGCCTTCCGCTGCAGTCTCGCCACCATCACCACTCAAAGAAAATCCGACTGCAGCGGAAAAAGCTGCCTTCAAAACCAGGGAGGAAGAGCGGAACGCTCGGCTGCAGGAGATACAACGGTCGAAGGTCATCCCTGCAGTCGATAAAGACTATCATCTGTGGGAAGTACTGGTGGAGAGTGACCGGGATGGACACGAGGTCTTCGGAAACTGGTTATGGGAAGACCAAACTAAAGTAAGTTGAATGAATATAGTTGCAATTTTTTTTTTTTTTTTTGGTAATTCTATTTGCAGCAACAAGATATAGCAGAAGACTTTACAAATTTGGACTTTTTCGGCAAACATTTCTTATGAATTCCATGTGGAATTAACAGAAGTAAGTGTTCAATAGATAATCAGCATAGTCTATCAACATAAAAGTAGCTGTGAAGCTTGTAATGGCTGAAATTGGGTCAGAAATAAACAAAAAACACTTTCGTGCATAATAAATGAGGTAAATGACCTAATTTGCACATCATTTGCATAATTTCTTATTTAATTTTTTGCAAATAATGATGTAAACATCTTGTTTTTCTGCATTCTATTAGTTTTGGACATCATAGAAGGGGAAAATGCATTTTTTTTGGAAAATTTAGTGCCATACACTATTAGATAGATTATTCACATGATCGGGGGATAATTTTTAGGTCAAAATGTACCAAATTTTTCATATTTGCGTCCTTTTTTTTCTTCTGATTCCTAAAAATCCATGAATAGTATCAAATGAAAGGTCTTTCCAAGGACGATTCAGAAATTCTATCCATATTTTTTTGCTATCTAGCCACAAGGCACAAGCGTGTCATAAAGATAGAATGTTTGGAGACCTAATATGCTAATTTAATGACCTAATTTGCATATTTGAGTTCGAAAATATGCACATTTTTGGAAAGTTCAACATGTTAAGCTTTCATAAAAGTTGAACTTGTTTTGGTACAAATGGAACAGAAAGTGCTGAAAAAATCCTCTTTCCAAAAATTTCAGAAATAGCTTATTCTATTTTTGGAACCTTGGGAGAGTAAGGGTTAACAAATCATACGCATAGATCAAGACAATTTATGGTGGTACGCACAGCATACCCGCAATGTTCGGTTGATCAAGAAATGATATCCCCATGTCTCCCCCCCCCCCCTCCAGAAAAAAAACGAAAAAAAAAACAGGTCATTGGCAAAGCATAAAAAGCTGCAGAGATTGTGTTTTTTTATTACAAAAAGAGTTTGATCTAAACTAAAAGTCAATTTCCTTTCAGCAATAACTAAGAATTTAAATTTGAGATGGTCCGTACCCAATAACTGAACATTAGTTACTTAATCACAGAAGCCCTACACAACAAATTGCAGTCGAAAATTGCTGATAGTGCTAACATTACTGCACACAGTTAATTCTTGTATGTGTGTACACTACGTTACAGTGTCAGTAGTTACTTTATGAAGGTACTGTACAGTGTCAGTACTGCATGCAGAAATCGGCTTGAAATTACTCTATAGCCAGCTGATAAATCATTTAATTAAGCTTACCTTAATATAAGTAAGTTAAGCTTAACATTACATATGATTAGAAATGGCAAATTAATATAAACTGTCCTTGAAATATGTAAATTGCAGCTACAGTACGGCCTTGTGTTCTATGGAACGCCAAAAGGACCACCAAATATGTTTCCAACAAAAAGTTTGAAAACTAATAAGCTCGCAAAATCTATGTTCAGAAATCATTATGCTCGTAAAATATACGTTTGGAAATCATTATGTTAGTAAGATATACGTTTGGGAATCATTATGTTCGTAAAATATACGTTGGGGAATCAAATATGCTCCGCTTACAACATTTTCGCAAAAAAGGTATGTTTGCAATTTGTAAGTTCGCAAAACATTCCATCGCAATCACTACCTTTGCTACAGTTATGCTCGCAGTTTGCAAACATATTTCATGAGCCTTTTGGCGTATGCTCAGGTAACAAATGTATTCCGTGAGCCTTTGTATTCCGTGAGCCTTTTTGGCGCTCAGGTAACAAATGCGTGCTCAGGTAACAAATGTATTCCGTGAGCCTTTTGGCGTATGCTCAGGTAACAAATGTATTCCGTGAGCCTTTTGGCGTATGCTCAGGTAACAAATGTATTCCGTGAGCCTTTTGGCGTATGCTCAGGTAACAAATGTATTCCGTGAGCCTTTTGGCGTATGCTCAGGTAACAAACGTATTTCGTGAGCCTTTTGGCGTATGCTCAGGTAATAAATGTATTCCGTGAGCCTTTTGGCGTATGCTCAGGTAACAAATGTATTTCGTGAGCCTTTTGGCATATGCTCAGGTAACAAATGTATTCCGTGAGCCTTTTGGCGTATGCTCAGGTAACAAACGTATTTCGTGAGCCTTTTGGCATATGCTCAGGTAACAAACGTATTCCGTGAGCCTTTTGGCGTAAGCTCGGTTAAGAAATGTTCGTCGCAAAGTAAGTTCGCGAACAGCGGCATGGCGTATGCATATGTATTATAAAGTTATGACTCGAAGACGACATTGATTTCAAGTGTCTTTATTCTACAACTGGTGGCGCTATTGCTCAACTACAATATTAAAAATTACTTGGGATAGACTGTTATTAACTTTTTGAGAAAATCAAGTCGTTTGCATGAGTTTACTTGGTTGCATATACTGTAACTCTTAATACTACTGAAACAGCCTATTTACACTATACATAATAACTACCTTAACTCATAAATGCTTCCATGAGTTAGCATGATGTGAACATATCAAAGATTGTGTTTAAGAATCATCAAACATGTACCCTTTGGGGGGTTTAAGTGTTCTACCACTTAATGCTACATTAGGTCTAACGTTAATGTCATTAGCCTACACCTTGGGCCTAAGTTAGGTAACGCAGAAAACCCGTGTAAAATTTCCTCCGGAAATCTCTCGTCAGAGTTTTTAAAGGTGAGTTAGGCTAGGCTAGGCCTGTGTGAAGCTTGACCATTCATTACATTGGAAAATGTTCGATCATCGATACTGCTGTAAGAAAACTTGAATGAATATTTGGGCTAGGGCTTACTTAGCATTAGGCCCCAAGGCTTAGCCAAGTTAAGGCTTAATGTTCGTGACATAAACACCTCACACATGTCAGTAGGCACTTCCTGCTATGCAATACATGTAGTGGCTATAGCATTTACTATGGTAAGAATGTTCTCCCTAAGCCTATTCGAAATTTGTACCAAATTTGGGTCATTATGCCTAATTACTCAGCAGATGTACAAATAAAACATATGATGTCGGATCGACGATACTGATTGATATTATTTACTTGAATCGGTTCCCAAATGATTTCAAGTTACACAATCAAAGTAGGCTAAAACGAATAAATCAATGAGTAATAAGGAAACAATCATACCAATGTTTTCAACTTTACTTAGGGCTTAGGCGGATCAAATTGCATAGGCTAGTATTAGTTATTGTCACAACCCAAGTACACGTATGTTATCACTCGGACATTTGTCTTGTGTACTTAAGTCAGGCTGTAAATCAGAAACGACAGCAATCAGTGTACGTCAGCCAACAAGAAACAAACAGATCAGTGGGGAAGTAAAAAGCCTGGAAAGGAGGTATATGACGAATAACTAGGCTAGTATAGGCCTAATACTAAGCTGGAAACGAAATTCCGGGCTGGTCGAAATTCCGGTCAACCACTAGCCTTACTTACAGGCCCCTTATGGTTATCCTACAAACAAGTAAAACTGCCTGCATGTAGGCCTACAATAAGGTTCCAGGTCATCGGATTGATTGAAACGGGTGTAGACCTAACGTTAGGCCTTTGTCACAACCCAAGTACATGTATGTTATCATCGGACATTCCTGTTCCATCAAGCCATCGATTGGAAACGACAGCAATCAGTGAACGTCAGCCAACAAGGGAATAATTGGATCAGCAGGGAAGTAAAAGGCCTGGAACGGGTATATGATGAATAACTATTTTAGGCCTACGTTTTGGTAATACGCAGATAAACTTTTCCTAAAGCTTTATTTTTGAAGATTGAAGACTTTTGTCTTCCGAATGAGCTATCATAAATTTTCTTCAACGAATTGCTAAAGAAGGAATCAAACTTAGCAGGGCCTTGGTCAGTATGTATGGTTGAATTTTTAGACGAAAATGAGAAAGTTTTTATATCCCAAATTTATCTGCTCTAAATAGCGCAACTTTTTTGGGACGTGTTGTAGCACGTTAACTTTTTCTTCAGTGTGTGATTTGTCTTTTTTAATAGGCGTGCATTCTTGCCAGGATTTGGGTTACTGCGTGAGTTTGGCATGAATATTTGTGTACTAGTAGCCTATTCGGGGTGCCTACTACTCGTAACAAGGGGCTGATTGCCGGTAATGCATTGGCCTACGGACCGGTGGGAGAAAGGGGAGAATACTTGGGAGGAAAATGTTTTTATCATTACGCAGATTTATTTGTACACATTTCGCGTGGGTACACAGGAGAGGTTACGAAAGCTATATCACGGGTTTTCACATACTGGCATTTCTGTTTGTGCTTGCAATCATAGAAGGAATCGAGCATGAATCAGCCCTAGTTTGTGTAACAATCTTGCGATTTTGTTTGCGGGGAGGGGGTGCCAATAAATTGCTTCTGTTTTCTAAATGAAGTGCGCTATCAGGGTAGGCCTATGAATAATTTTGCATTAATAAGTATTACGAAGTATGAAGTCAATACAACCTTCACAGAGCTTTCCTCGCTCCCCACAACTCAATTGCCGAGCTCTTCCAGAAAAACCCTCCATATAAAATCATCTCCTTCCTTCATCATGCTTCCCTCTACAACCATATTTAGTCCTCCTCTCCAACCCCTCTATCTCTACTTCTCAACCCCTTCCTCTCTCGATCCCAACTTTCTGGCTTTTAGTTCTCGTGTTTCTCTCAATTTCCCCATTTTCTTTTCTTCCTACCTCTGGAATGATCTAACCTCTCAGGCACAATTTGACCCTCATTGTCGTGGTGCCGTTAAGCCCTCATCAAACAAACAGACAAACAAACATTGAATGATTGAAATTGCATGTGTCCACAACTCCACATGTAAACTCCACATTTAACTTTTTGTATTATTAAAGTCATTTGGTGCATCAAATTCACAGAATCTTCAGATCTTCCAGGCTTTGCCTCCTGGACTCCTACCAGGGCTTCAGCCCTGGACTCCTACCAGGGCTTCAGCCCTGGACTCCTACCAGGGCTTCAGCCCTGGACTCCTACCAGGGCTTCACCCCTGGACTCCTACCAGGGCTTCAGCCCTGGACTCCTACCAGGGCTTCAGCCCTGGACTCCTACCAGGGCTTCAGCCCTGGACTCCTACCAGGCTTCAGCCCTGGACTCCTACCAGGGCTTCAGCCCTGGACTCCTACCAGGGCTTCAGCCCTGGACTCCTACCAGGGCTTCACCCCTGGATTTCTACCAGGGCTTCAGCCCTGGACTCCTACCAGAGCTTCACCCCTGGACTCCTACCAGTGCTATGCCCCCTGGACTCCTACCAGGGCTTCACCCCCGGACTCCTACCAGGGCTTTGCCCCTGGACTCCTACCAGGGCTTTGCCTTTGGACTCCTACCAGGGCTTTGCCCCTGGACTCCTACCAGAACTTTTCCTCCTGGACTCCTACCAGTGCTTTGCCTCCTGGACTCCTACCAGGGCTTGCCCCTGGACTCCTACCAGGGCTTGGCCACGATTGATTAACTTAAAAATTATAAAAAGATTTTTTTCATCAATTGAACTGTCGAAAATGCATGTCCCCATGTAAACTTAAAACTATTGTATTATTTTTAAAGTTATTTGACTTAACAGAATATTTGAAGTCATTTTGAAGAATCAAAATCACAGAATATTCACAGCTTCCAGGGGCTTTGCTCCTTGATGGATTTAAATAAAAATTGAATTATTTTCATCAATTGAACAATTGAAATGCATGTGTCTAGATGTAAAGCTCATTGAAATTTGTTGTATTATTTTTAAAGCCATTTGGGGCTTCAACTTAACAGAATATTCAGAGCTTACAGGGTTTCGCCCCCTGGACCCCCACCCCCTACCAGGGCTTCGCCCCTGATTGATTTTAACTTTAAAATTTGAAAGATTCTTCTTTTTATCAATTAAAGTATTGAAAATGCATGTCCTCATGTAAACTTTATTGAATTGTTGAATAATTTAAAGCTATTTTTGGAAATTGAAATCGAAAGGATCATTAACCAGAAACTAAACTTGTTCCTTGAGACCAACAGAATCATTTTTCCTCACCAAAATGGCTTTCAGAAACGTTGCAATACTCTGGACCAGTTAATTACGCTCGACACCGCTATCCCGGAATCCCTTGCAAAAAATGAACACCTCATTGCCATTTTTTTTGACCTCAAGAAAGCTTTTAAGACTTATTGGAAATACAGCATTACCTGCAACACCATCACACCATCGACCTCAGTTCCAAGTTTGTATTGGCCACACCCTCTCCAACCCCTACCCTCCAAGAAGAGGGCATCTCCCAAGGCAGCATCCTCTCCCCCACTCTCTTCAACCTGAGCATTAACAACATTGCGGTCAAACGTGCCCTCTACGTGGACGACTCCACCATCTTCTACTCCTCCACTAGCTTTTCCTCTTATCGAAAATAGGCTTCAACTCAGCCTCGGTTTTAAATTCTCTAAAGACAAGACAGTCTGCATACACTTCTGTCATTTCAACAACCTCCACCCCAGCCCGAACCTCGTGCTCAATGGCAATCGCATCCCTAAAGTTGACCACATAAGTTCATGGGTTTAACTCTAGACCCCAAGCTCTCCTACAAGCAACACACCACCAACCTGAAACAGAAATGTAACAGCTCTCTCAACATTCTCCGCCTCCTCTCCAATACTACTTAGGGTGCGAACACCCATGCTCTCCTCAAAATGTTCAGGCTCACCATTCGTGCCAAGCTCGACTACGGCAATATTGTCTACTGTGCCACTCATAACTCTAACTTCAACTACATCAACACCATCCAAAATGAAGCCCTCAGGCTTTGTCTGGTGCCTACAGGACCTTCCCAATCACCAGCCTTCATGTTGAAGCCAACAAACCCCCCTTTCTATTTAGATGTAGAAAGCTTATCCTTTCCTATGCTTTTAGAGCCCTCACCAACACCCAGAACCCTGTTCACAACCTCATTGGGTACCCCAATTTCTCTACCCTCTTTGATAGGACTAAAACCCTATCCCTTCCCTTCAGCTTACACATCAAACCCGACCTCCACCATCTCAGCATCAAGCCCACCACTCTTGGCACCTTCTCCTGGCCCATTTTTTCTCCCTGGGCCACCCCTTTCTTCTATCCACTTGGCTTTAGGTGATTATTGGAAATTCGAGAAAAATATCTTTAATTTGATATGGTCTGGAAAACCAGATAAGGTTAAACGTAGTGCTATTATCAACCATTAAACCAGATAAGGTTAAACGTAGTGTTATTATCAACCATTTTAGTAGTGGTGGTCTCATCCACCTAGTTTTCTCCAAAGCTTGAAGTGTTCTTGGTTTAGACGGTTAACTTGATGGGTTAACCGGTTTCTCGATAACTCCGATTCTTACTGGAAGTTGTTCTTTGATAATCATCTATGCCCTTTTGTTCTTTAATTATCATCTATGCCCTTTTGTTCTTTAATTATCATCTATGCCCTTTTGGCAAAGCCTTACTCTTACAATATTATTACAACATTAATGATGTTTTCATCAATAATGACCTCATCATGAATGTTTGCAAAGCCTGGTCAAGGTGTACTTTAAGTGAAGTGTCTACAAATATTAGTAATCAGCTTATTTTGAGTATTTTATCAAAATTTAAAGCAAAACTGTTTTCTGTAAAGCGTGGTATGAGAAAGTTGTTGTGTTCATAAAGGATCTTTATGATATGAATGATAAGCCTTTGTCTTTTACTTGTTTTAAAAGTTGGTTTAACATTCGGAACTGCCCTTTTACTAGTTATTATAAGATATTGTCTGCCATCCCAAACTGTCGGAAAAGCATCTTTAATTGTGTTAACGTTGATCCTGTAAAACCTTTATTGGTTCTAATGCGATAGCATTAGGAACCTATGCGGTCATGATGGCATGTGTGTGTGTGGGGGGGGGGGGGGACCTGTTGTAACCCACCAACTGATGACACTCATATGTTTACACACCTTCAAAGCGATGACAGACACACAACCGATGACACACACACAACTGATGACGTCCTCGGTTGTTTTTAGTTCTAAAAATGGCTGTTTTCAAAACTATTATGACTAAAACACACTCAAGTTCGGTATTTTCACATTTCGGTACATGTCACCTGTTAGATAGGATAAGTTGAAAATATGTGTGCAACCTATTTTCCTAATACCGCCATCCCATGTGTGTGTTGTACATTGATTGGTAACCAGTTATCTAGGATTACGCCCATGTCATCAGTTGTAGGGTCTGCTCATGTATGGGTGATTAGTCACCAGTTATATAGGATTATGAATATGTCACCAATTACAGGTAGCACGGAACTCATTATTTGCCCATTGAAGCCTATGATGAAGAGTCAAGTTTGTGGTCCTTTTTGTACAAGAATGTTATAGATTTGGGATCTTTTGTGATGTTTTCCAAAAAGTACCATCTAATATCTCTTGGATGAGGGTACTTTCAATAGGGGGCCACCCCATTTCAAAAAGTCATTTGCATAGAAGTTATTATATGAACTGATGCTTTTATACATAGTATGCTCAATCAGGGACTGTAATAGCTAGGATGAGACTCTTATGGAGCCTATGGGATGTCATGTGGGACATGGGGTGGGATGCCATGTGGGACATGGGGTGGGATGCCATGTGGGACATGGGGTGGAATGCCATGTGGGACATGGGGTGGGATGCCATGTGGGACATGGGGTGGGATGCATGGGGTGGGATGTCATGTGGGACATGAGGTGGAATGCCATGTGGGACATGGGGTGGGATGCCATATGGAACAGGGTGGAATGCCATGTGGGACATGGGGTGGGACGCCACGAGTAACACAGTGTGACATAGGATGGGATGCCAAGTGTGACATAGGGTAGAAGGCTATGTGGGACATCTATGGTAGGAGGCCATGGGGACATGAGATGTGATGCCATGTGGGACATAAAGTAGGATGTCATTGGACATTGGGAGGAGTGCCATGTGGACATAGGGAGGGATGTCATGTGGTACATATGGTTGGATTAATGTGGGACATACATGTAGGATGGGATCCATGTGGGACATAGGGTGGGATGCCATGTGGGTCATAGGGTCGGATGCCATGTGGGGCATATGGTGGAATGTCATGTGGGACATTTGGAGTAATGCCATGTGAGACAAACTGTATGCTGGAATGCAATGTGGGACTTAAAATGGGATGCCATGTGGGTCATATGATGGGATGTAATGTGGGACATATGGTGGAATGCCACATGTGACAAGGGATGGGATGGGATGTCATGTGGGACATGGGGTGGGATGCCATGTGGGTCATATGATGGGATATTATGTGGAACATATGGTGGAATGCCACATGTGACAAGGGATGGGATGTCATGTTGGACATAGGGTGGGATGCCATGTGGGTCATAGGATGGGATGCCATGTGGGACATATGGTGGAATGCCATGTGGGACATTTGGTGGATTGCCATGTGAGACAAACTGTATGCTGGAATGCAATGTGGGACTTAAAATGGGATGCCATGTGGGTCATATGATGGGATGTAATGTGGGACATATGGTGGAATGCCACATGTGACAAGGGATGGGATGGGATGTCATGTGGGACATGGGGTGGGATGCCATGTGGGAGATATGGTGGAATGCCATGTGGGACAAGGGATGGGATGTCATGTGGGACATGCGGTAGGATGCCATGTTGGATATGGGATGCCATGTGGGACTTAGTGTGAGATGCCATTTTGATAATTGGCTGGGTCATATGATATGGGTGTCAATTTGCATGGGCATGCGAACACAGTATTTACCGTTCTAGTTGTAAAAGTTCAAATATCTCATCCAGGTGGAAAGATTTATATGCCAAAGCAAAGCTACTTCAACAATAGCTTTTGAAAAATTCAAAAGTTCCTTTTAGCTCTGGCTTTCTGTTTACCTAAGTGTATTGTTACTGTGTATATTATGTGCATGCAGAGTTAAATGATTGAATGTTTTCTTGTTATGTTGTTCAAATGTATGGTAGCTCTGAGAAACGGGACAATGCGACTAATTATCTGTGACCATTTTATGTTATATGTATTTCGTATTACTGCATTCACTATTGAACATTTTATGTTATATGTATTTCGTATTACTGCCTTGACTATTATTAGATAGAACTTGTCCTTAAAGGTGTATGGACGTGTAGAGTCAACATGAGCTACATTGCTTTAAAATCTATTTAAAAACCATCATAGTTGCGAAAAAAAGAAAAAAAAAAATTGGTTAAAAATTGACCATTTGACAACAAATACCTAATTGGCATAAATTGTGCAATATTTTGTGACCTCAGAATAGGACGCCTAAAAAATTGCTCATGTTAACTAAGTGTTTTTAGGTCCTCTCCTAAAAATATTTGAAGGGAGAAGTTGACTATAGTATTGGATATTATTATAACCTTGACTCAAATTTAGCAGCAGAATGCAAGCTTGATTTTTTGAAATGTGGGAAAGAAATAAAACAAATTACATTAAGTAATTTTAGCTCTATTCCTGCTCATATATCATTACTTTGGCACAGGCTAAACAGTTTTACAAATATTGATTTGCCATAACTTAAACCTGTAAGTGACCATTTATTTATTGTGACCATTGGAAGACTGTTCTGCTCAGAATGTAATGCTCTTCATCTGGTAAGAAATATCTACCTGTGCGTATACCCTTAAAATTTGAGTGGTGCAATATAAATGCGTTTGAAAATGTATTATTGGTTTTCACCGAAAGCAGCATTTTCTAGAAATGTATCTTGGTAAAAACGTTAAGCTTCAGGTGGAGATGGTCATGAAGCTTTGCCACCATTCCCTTCCCTCCCCGTCCCGTCCATCTAAAACTCTTGTTCTGTTAGATACATAAATTGTCATAGTGCAGATTTGTTTTTTTTCCCAATTATCTGTTTTTGAAAATAAACATTGTTCTGGCTTTCAATATCACTGTGATGAATTCCCACAAAAACTTTTTACATACTGTACTGTATTCAATGTAGTAAGTGCCTGTGCTCTAATAAGCGCCCATGCTTATAATAAGTGCCCCTGCTCAAATAAGCGCAGATGCTTATAATAAGTGCCCCTGCTCAAATAAGCGCCCATGCTTATAATAAGTGCCCCTGCTCAAATAAGCGCAGATGCTTATAATAAGTGCCCCTGCTCAAATAAGCGCCCATGCTTATAATAAGTGCCCCTGCTCAAATAAGCGCCCATGCTTATAATAAGTGCCCCTGCTCAAATAAGCGCCCATGCTTATGATAAGTGCCCCTGCTCAAATAAGTGCCCATGCTTATAATAAGTGCCCCTGCTCAAATAAGCGCCCATGCTTATGATAAGTGCCCCTGCTCAAATAAGCGCCCATGCTTATAATAACTGACCCTGTTCAAATAAGCGCCCAAGCTTATGATAAGTGCCCCTGCTCAAATAAGCGCCCATGCTTATAATAAATGCCCTTGCTGTAATAAGCACCCATGCCTATAATAAGTGTTTGTGCTCTACTAAGCACCCATGCATATAATAAATGCCCTTGCTGTAATAAGCACCCATGCTTATAATAAATGCTCATGCTCTAATAAGCGCCCATGCTTATAATAAATGCCCTTGCTGTAATAAGCACCCATGCCTATAATAAGTGCCCGTGCTCTACTAAGCACCCATGCATATAATAAATGCCCTTGCTGTAATAAGCACCCATGCTTATAATAAATGCTCGTGCTTAAATAAGCGCCCATGCTTATAATAAATGCCCTTGCTGTAATAAGCACCCATGCCTATAATAAGTGCCCCTGCTCTAATAAGCACCCATGCATATGATAAATGCCCTTGCTGTAATAAGCACTCATGCTTATAATAAGTGCCTGTGCTTGAATAAGTGCCCATGCTTATTTATATTAAATGCCTGTGCTCTAATAAGCGCCCATGCTTATAATAAATGCCCCAAAAAATGACTTTTTGACTGATAACATATCTCAACATCAAAAAATAATAAATGCCATTCACATTTCTTTAATATGATTTTTTCTTTTCTTACACATTAAGTGTATTAAGTCATATGAAAAACACAGCTACACAGTGACCGCTACACTTTTATTGTCAGCAGACCAACAGGAGAATTTAGTTTAAGCGATATATTTCTCCGTGAAGTTGCCCCAAACACAGCGCCCTAGCGTAAATTTTCAGATACAACTCTCAAAAGAAAGGTATAAAGCCAGGGTTGATGCAGCACAGTAATCATTCTTCCCATCTTTCAACAAGGGAACAAGTTCTAACACAGGCGCATATTAGGAAGAAAATAAGGCGGTAAAAAGTGGTTCCATTTTATTTTTGTAAGTTCTCTATTATGTCGAATACAGTATATGTAGTTGGATGTCTCCCTGTACCTATTGTAAAAGCACGAACACACATTCGCACTAAACTTTAATCTTTTTCTTATATATTTCTTTCTTTCTCTTCTCTCCTTCCATCACTCAATCAATATTCCCAGCACCCATGGAGGTACTAAAATAGTATTTCGCAGAACAAGCGAAGAAAAGGCTGGTGATAAGTGGTGAGCATTAGATATCTTCTATGTAGTGCGTGTTGATATGCCGTACGTTGCTGTTATATGTGCTTTAGTGTTTAGCAGTGCTGGTATACTGTAACGCGCATTTATTCTGCTGCCTTGCGCCAAAAGTTATTGTCGATCACTCTGTGTGTAGCTGCTGTTTGCCTCGCGCACGATAAACAAACATTTTATGAAATTAGCATTTATGTCAAAAGCATTTTATACCTGTTTAATACCATGCAAGCAATAAACATGCTTTTATGAATTAAGGGCTTTCAGTAGGAATGAAATAATATCTCGTCACTCCCCAAACTTGACGAGGCTTAATTAAGTCTGGTGAGTACCACAGTGTATTATAATATTTCTACTCGCTCGCCACAATTCTTTTTGTGGCGAGTGGTTTTTCCTACCCCTGGTTTCCAATTAAAAGGGAATAAAGAAAATTCACTTTGGAAAACAATTTTCAATTTAATTTAAAAAGGAAAAATCAATTTGATAAACAAATTTCAAATTGGAAAGGAAAATTCAATTTGATGAAAAACTTTTAATTTAAACTGGAAAATTCTATTTAATAATCAATTTTCAATTTTAAAAGCAAAGTTTAATTCGAAACACAAGTTTCAATTTAAAAGCAAAGTTAAATTTGATAAATTAAGTTTCAATTTAAAAGAATTCAATTTAATGAACAAGTTTCAATTTAAAAATGGAAAATTCAATTTGATGAACAAGTTTGATAGTCAATTTTCAATTTAAAAGCAAAGTTCAAATTTATAAAACAAGTTTCAATTTAAAAGAAATTCAATTTGATGAACAAGTTCAATTTAAAAAGGAAAATCAATTTGATAAACTATTTTCACTTTAAACTGGAAAATTCTATTTGATAATCAATTTTCAGTTAAAAAGAAAATTCTTTTGATGAACAATTTTCAATTCAAAAGGAAAATTCACAATTTGATAAATTTCAATTCAAAATGCAAGTATAATTTGATAAAAATGTTTCAATTTGAAAAGGAAAATTCTCTTGATGAAAAATTTTGTAAACTGGAAAATTCAATTGGATGAACAAGTTTCAATTTAAAATTCAAAATTCAATTTGATAAACAAGTTTGAATTTAAAAAAGAAAATTCAATTTGATGAATAATTTTTAGTGGCAAAAAAAAACTTAGTTTATTAAACACTTTTTAAGTTCAAATTTTAAAAACAATTTTTAATTCAAAATTTGATAAACAAATGTGGACATTTGAAGGTGAGATATCAACACTTGTTTGAATTTTCTTTTAAGAGTAAATTTTAGGTAAAATAATACCTGAAAGTAAAACAGTTCAAGAAGCGAATCCCCAAATTTATATGATATCAAGTTTTCGTTTAAAGTCGTTTTCTTTATGAATATAAACAAGACTACATTATTTAAAAGGTAAGATAAATAGTCAATTTTGTCAATTTTTTGAGAGGGAAGCATCCTTTGTTCAAGTTTTAGGGGTGATAAAGAAGAGAGAAAATACCCAACGTTTCACATTGTTTTCAAATTCACAGCTTCCACATACTTCTTTCTTTTGCACCGCCTGTTGCTCTGTTAAGTAAGTTACACCTTGTTGATATGTAGTGCCTAACTAATAAACCAAAAGGTGTGTCAAACTTACAAAAAAAGTCGCATTTTAAAAGTCGCAAAAAAGTTGCATTTTAGCCTGCATATTTATGCTCCTATGTATCATAGGCCTGAGTCGGGTAGCAAAAAATCGGAACTGGGTACCCGTTACTGTTGCCCGTCACTGTTGCGTGTTACTGTTGCCCGTCACTGTTGCGTGTTACTGTTGCCCGTCACTGTTGCGTGTTACTGTTGCCCGTCACTGTTGCGTGTTACTGTTGCCCGTCACTGTTGCGTGTTACTGTTGCCCGTCACTGTTGCGTGTTACTGTTGCATGTTACTCTTACCTGAAAAAAAGAATTAGATCTTAAAGAATATTTTTTTGTTGCAGTTTTTACCTGAAAAAAGAATTAGATCTTAAAGAATATTTTTTTTAGTTTTAGGCTTACACTAAATTACGTTAATTGTAACTAACTCATATTAAAAACTTATAGTGACACCCTTGAGTTTGTTTTTGGTCCAAGTTAGGGAATTTACCATAATTTTAGTGTGAGCTTAAATTTTAGTGTGAGCCTAATACCATGCCAGTTCCGAGAAAATTGTAGGAGCTTTAAAAAAAAAAAAAAGATTGATGTATTTTTTATTTTTTTCCCGTCTGTACCTGATATTTTTGTACCTGGTACCCAACCGACCCGACTCAGCCTTAATGTGTCGCAGTAGATATAAGGCACACTGCACAATTATTTGTTGTTGGGTGATTAAATTTTAAATCTAATTTGCATAAACCATCACTATAGTGTTGCAAAACTTACAAGGAAGTCTAATTTACTTAAATTCTCAATATAATATATTAAAGTTTATGGGTGAATACTTTTTATCCAAATTTGCATAAAATGTCCACTTTTCCAAAATTGTCAACATTTGCAGCATTCAGCCGTTTGTTCTTGGGAGAAAAAAATTAAACCTTGTTACATAGCCAAAATTAGTCTAATTTGTTATTGATGTGTACAATTTTCCCCTAACTGCTAGGGCCCGTCACATGCTCCCCACATCTTTGGCACCACGTCACCACTGCTCTAAGATGTATGTGAACCAGAGTTAACAAAGCAGGGTTCATTAAAGGTCACAAAAAATAGCTACTCTCCTTGTGGTAGTGAGTTACACAGCAGAATAATGTTCCTTGAAATGTACTCAATTTTGACAAACTGTTATGCTATTAAAATGGAGTTTGATATGTTCTAAGCAGACCACTAGCTTGCTGTTTTACAGGGGTGGCCTGCCCTGCCCCTCCGTGGGCCCACCCTGTCCCCCTCCCTTTTTTTTAACTTAATCTTAATTAGCCTCATAGATAAATAACCATACGTGGATACAGAACACAGAATGATAGCATGGTAAGCAATTGTTCTGTTTGGCTAATAACTGGTTCTTATCATTCAGAATAAATAGCTTCATTCTGAGATGTAGCTAAAATCTCAGAGCTTCACCAGGGGTTTGAGTCTTAAGGGGGGCCCTGGACTCCATGCCCAAAAGACGCAGCGCTTTGCGCACGCACTGATGTGCCCCTCAACAAGTCTAGCACCTTGCCTCTTTTAAATCAAGCTACATGTAGGGGTCTGCTATGCCATTTTACCCACTTACCGCTACTTGTCAATCTTATCTTTACATGCTTACATGGGGGTTACAAACACCCCCCCCCCCCCCTTCCCTCCATCCTCTTTGCAAACCCTCCTTTTTAGCTGTTATGCCTGTCTACCTGTCTTATCTACAATCTTGGATAAAAACTGTTGGAACTATTCAGTGTTATGAGAACTACATATGTGATAGTGGTGTTTCTTAAAAAAAAAAATTCTAAGAATTATAACTTCCTAACCCCTCCCCCTTTTCAATGTTGAATTTATTTCTGTCTTAACATCATTTCCAGAAAAATAAACATTGAATAGGGAGGTGTGTGGGCAGGGGGGTGAAGGGGGGTGGGGGGGGGAGAGGACGGTTATTATAGTGAGGTAGGGAAGGAGGACACTGACAGCTCCAATGAAATTATTACAATGTCCCTAAAATTCTAAAATATTAATTACAAATAAAAGAATAAGGATTGAAAAAGCAATAGAAAATTTGTTCAGCATTATGAGTTTTGTCTTAGATTGTAGATTATATGCAGATATACACACACACCTATGCAGATAAACACACACACACCTATGCAGATATACACACACACCTATGCAGATATACACACACACCTATGCAGATATACACACACACCTATGCAGATATTTCAATCTTGAGTATAGGCAGGAGTACTCACTTTGAGTTAAATGAAAGTACAGATATACACACACACCTATGCAGATATACACACACACCTATGCAGATATACACACACACCTATGCAAACCCTCCTTTTAGCTGTTATCTCAAGTCATGTCGATAGTCACATCTATTGTATCTTGAAAATCCCAATCTTGTAGCTTCTTCCTGTCCATATATTTATATCATATGCAGCTAGAAGGTCGTCAAAGGTCACATGGAGGTTACAAGTCTCCCCACCCAATGCAACCCTCCTTTTAGCTCTTATCCCTGTCATGTACTTTAGTCACATCTATAGTGTCTTCAAAATTCCATTCTTTCTACTTCAGTTCATCTCTCGAACCAAACAGCAAATTGTAAGATCACAGTTTCTTTGCATTTAAATCATTTGATGTTTGAATGTGTATCATTTGAATAAATGTTAATCAAAATTTTCCAGGGCAAAAAAAGTGTTTTTTTTTATAATTATTTCTTCTTTAAACGGTGTTACAAAAGAGAAGTTTGTGGGGACTTCCCAAAAGAAGACTCACTTGTGGCCCCCTACATGACGTGAAATATTCACTTCAAAGTTTTGTGACCCTTGCCGGACTACAGCCAGATAGGGGGCCTGCGCTTCACTCAGTTCAGTCCGACAATGATTTAAATGTCACCCTTGTCAGACCACGACCGGAAAGAGGACCTGCGATTCACTCAATTTTAGTCCGACATGGCGTTAACTTTTACTTCGGTAAATGTTGATCTCCCACTGAAAACTGGTAAAACCAATGCACCGGTTCTTTTCAATACCGATATCAGCAGTATCAAAATTAGAATCATACTGATATATAGACAAATTTAGTAGGACCATTTTTTCATATATTCTCATCAAAACATACTTTTACATTTTATTCTTACTTCACTGTTAATTTTCTGAGCTTTGCCAGTTTCTGTTCAGTGTGTCGGAGGGGGTAGGTCTATTTGTACGTCATTTTTATGGATATAATTGTGAATAGTTTGTGCCCGGTCTGTACTGGAGACTTTACTTATTTTACTTACACGTTTGAACTCAACATCCCACAAATCTAACAAAGAAGCTTTTGTTAGATTTCTAGGCTTAAGGGCAATGCAAAATGTAGTGTTTATAGAGATTTAAAAACAGATATGTTAAATAAGTGATTATTTCGTTCTTTAGTATGGTGGTAAGAATGCCATTTGAAGGATAAAAAGTCAAATGAGAAAGTACAGGAAAAGTGAAATGGAATTATCATGTGCAGAAAACCTAATTACATCTAAATATTCATGAAACTAACGCTGGATATGCATGCAAATAACAAATCAATGTTCATGAAACAATCCATCCATTAAGACAACATTGAATATTCATATCTGCTTAGAATCACCCTTTTAGTGCTCCATTTTAGTAGTCTGTCTGCAAGTCCTGTGATTAAAAATGTTTGTTCTTAAGCTTCATTATTTCATCACCCACATATACATATATGTGTGGATGAGATATTGTAGTCACTTTGCTGTACAGGCAAAGAACTGCCTATACCTCCTACACTACATGACCACCCCCTTGATATTAGGGGAGCTGGTGGGACGCACCAGGGGGTCACATATGATGACCTCATATTAAGGTTAGGGGTCATAAGTTTTTGGAACAAGACAAAATTTTGTGATTTTTGCATCTGTCCGTGGGTTTGTGTGTGTGTGCATATGCAGCAATTAATTTGTTGTGTCGCTTATCACTCAAAAACTGTAATAGACACATAAACGAAAATTGGTGGACGGGTACCCTGGCCCGGAACTTTTGTCTCCAAGGTTTTGGGGTACAACTGTCACAGCTCAAATGAAACAAGTTTTTGGTGATGGCTATCTTTTGGAGGAATTTATTGGTATCTTTACAAATTGCGTAGGAGGGTTGTAGGGTTTAACATTCTAACAAAATGTAAAATAATTATGGGTCAGAGGTCAAATAAGTGTTTTTATATGCAAAATTTTGCACAATTTTAAACTAAAAAGTACAAGACCTATAACAACCTTATGTTGTACCATGATACCATAATACATGAATTAGTGTCCCATAGACTCTGGGGTCAAAAGGTCAAAGGTCACAGAGCTATTGATCACTTTTCATCATTCCCCTATAGTTATGGAATGGTAAGTGTGAGGTGAGCATGAATGGTGTCACACAGTAGGGTACGATAAGTGTGAACCATTTCAGAAGTTGTTTCAGTGATTAGTGTCAGAGGTCAAATATGCAATTTTGGGGGGTAATTATGTACTAATTTGTAAATTTTGTGTCAAAAGTCACAGCTATAGTGACCCTGTCAGCTATTTCCCCCACTATTCTGTACGCTTAAGGTGATGAGATCAGCAACTCCATGGATTGCTTTCTTGTTTTCATTATTTCTTATCCGCAGTGTTTTTTTAATTTACATCCTTTGCACCTTGATTATTTAACACCCTCTTGGCACATTTGACTCTTGACTGTCGCGGTGCCGTTAAACTTAAACAAACTAAACATTCTCCTCGCCCTCAACTTTATTGAGTACTCTCCGCTCGGCCATTTTGCCATTTTCTCCAACTCAAAAGGCCGTTCTTACTTCTTTACTTTATCTTAAATGAGATAACTTCACATCCCACCTCCTCCTCCAGAAACTCCTTTTGCCCACACTCTGCAGAAAAAGTATTCTTTTCTTCTGGATACCCAGCCATGTTGGCATCCCTGGCAATGACAGGGCTGATTCAGTTGCTAAGCTTACCCTCAACCTCCCCCTACCCTTTTCCCAAAACCCTTTCTGACATCAAACCGCTTATCGCTTCCCTTGTTTGTGACCACTGGCAAACCTCATGGAACTCCCAAATTGATAACAAACTCAACGTCATCCAGCCCACCATTCCAATCAAACCTACCATAAACAACCTCTCTCGTGTCGACAACGTTCATATTACCTGTCTTAGAATAGGTCACACCCACCTCACTCACTCCCACCTCCTTATGAAGAAAGCAATCATAAAATAATATTCTGTTATCATATCTGTGGAAACAGCTGAATTCAAGACTAGTTGTGATGTCACATCCTCACATTCCTCTTAACAGATAGGAACTCCCAAATTGATAACAAACTCTATGTCATCCAGCCCACAATCCCGATCAAATCCACCATCAACAACCTCTCTCGTATCGACAATGTTCATATTACCCCTCTTAGAATTGGTCACACCCACCTCACTCACTCCCACCTCCTTATTGGTTCCCCCCCAACCCCTCTGTAACAATTGCCACTGCACCCTCACAGTCCATCACGTTCTCCTTGCTTGCCCCTGTACAACCTTCCCAGAGCTTCTCTCGCTCCCCACAACTCAATTGCTGAGTTCTTTCAAAAAAATCCCCCGGATAAAATTATCTCCTTCCTTCATCATGCTTCCCTCTACAACCATATTTAATTCTCCTCTTCCACCCCCTCTCTACTCTGTTTTGTTTCACCCATGCACCTCCTCTCTCGATCACAGCTTTCTGACTTTTGTTCTTGAATCTCTCTCATTCTCTCCCTGTTTTCTTTTCTTCCTACCTCTAGAATGATCTGACCACTCAGGCACAATTTGACCCTCGTTGTCGTGGTGCCATTAAGACCTCATCAAACAAACAAACTTAACAGATAACAAGTCTTAAGAGATAACAAGTCTTAAGAGATAACAAGTCTTAACAGATAACAAGTCTTAACAGATAACAAGTCTTAACAGATAACAAGTCTTAACAGATAACAAGTCTTAACAGATAACAAGTCTTAACAGATAACAAGTCTTAACAGATAACAAGTCTTAACAGATAACAAGTCTTAACAGATAACAAGTCTTAACAGATAACAAGTCTTAACAGATAACAAGTCTTAACAGATAACAAGTATTAACAGATAACAAGTCTTAACAGATAACAAGTCTTAACAGATAACAAGTATTAACAGATAACAAGTCTTAAGAGATAACAAGTCTTAACAGATAACAAGTCTTAACAGATAACAAGTCTTAACAGATAACAAGTCTTAACAGATAACAAGTCTTAACAGATAACAAGTCTTAACAGATAACAAGTCTTAACAGATAACAAGTCTTAACAGATAACAAGTCTTAACAGATAACAAGTCTTAACAGATAACAAGTCTTAACAGATAACAAGTCTTAACAGATAACAAGTCTTAACAGATAACAAGTCTTAACAGATAACAAGTCTTAACAGGAGCACAGTGGCCTAGTGGTTAAGGCGTCGGGCTCTGGTGTGGAAGGTACTGGGTTCGATTCCCGGCCAGGCCAGTGTGTTGTGTCCTTGAGCAAGACACTTTATCTTCATTGCTTCAGTCCACCCAGCTGTAATGGGTACCTGTGAGGGCAGTGACAGTTCTATGTGATTGAAGCCTGGCGCCTGTATATGGCTGCTGATAAAACGGGCTTGTGACTCCCCAGGGAGTGAGAAAGTTTTCAGGAGAGTTAAGGCCCAGTGACCAGGGTAATAATTGTAAAGCGCTTTGATAAAGTCTATGACAGTTTAAAAGCACTATATAAGCACTACGATTATTATTAACAGATAACAAGTCTTAACAGATAACAAGTCTTAACAGATAACAAGTCTTAAGAGATAACAAGTCTTAACAGATAACAAGTCTTAACAGATAACAAGTCTTAACAGATAACAAGTCTTAACAGATAACAAGTCTTAACAGATAACAAGTCTTAACAGATAACAAGTCTTAACAGATAACAAGTCTTAACAGATAACAAGTCTTAACAGATAACAAGTCTTAACAGATAACAAGTCTTAACAGATAACAAGTCTTAACAGATAACAAGTCTTAACAGATAACAAGTCTTAACAGATAACAAGTCTTAACAGATAACAAGTCTTAACAGATAACAAGTCTTAACAGATAACAAGTCTTAACAGATAACAAGTCTTAACAGATAACAAGTCTTAACAGATAACAAGTCTTAACAGATAACAAGTCTTAACAGATAACAAGTCTTAACAGATAACAAGTATTAACAGATAACAAGTCTTAACAGATAACAAGTCTTAACAGATAACAAGTCTTAACAGATAACAAGTCTTAACAGATAACAAGTCTTAACAGATAACAAGTCTTAACAGATAACAAGTCTTAACAGATAACAAGTCTTAACAGATAACAAGTCTTAAGAGATAACAAGTCTTAACAGATAACAAAGTCTTAACAGATAACAAGTCTTAACAGATAACAAGTCTTAACAGATAACAAGTCTTAACAGATAACAAGTCTTAACAGATAACAAGTCTTAGCAGATAACAAGTCTTAACAGATAACAAGTCTTAACAGATAACAAGTCTAAACAGATAACAAGTCTTAACAGATAACAAGTCTTAACAGATAACAAGTCTTAACAGATATATATTCTTTCATGCTGCTTGAATACCATCATTGCTGGGAGGTGAAGCATGGATGGACTGGTGTCCCATCCATGGAGATTCATCGTCTCTTTATCTACTTGCAGCACAGACACTGTGGATATGCACCGGTCTTATAGCCCTTCGGTCTCAGGAATAGATTGAACTGAACTCTTTTAACTCTTCATTCACAGGTCTGTGGCTTTTGCAAAAGAAAAAGAAAAGGCTGCTGCCCAGTTTGGTATGGATTTTGAGCAGAAGCTCCCAGGTAAGACATTGTTTGAGGATGGGACATTAGAAGGGGCAGATCACTTTCAGCAGTGGCGAATTTATAATCCTGAACAAAAGTACTCGCACTTCATTCCCTCCCCTTGTACCCCTCTTCAATATTGCACACATTTAGTTTACACTTTAAGGCATATGGCAGGGAAAGCACATGTAAGTCACATTCGACTTGTTTTCAGTGTGAACCCAAGGAATTTTTAAAGGATTTGAAGTGGGTGAACACCGGGTTAACACCTTGCTCTTTTCGAGAAGTGTTCAAAGAACCAGGCAGGGGGTGAAACTTCTACCATTGGGACCGATGGCTTTACGTCCCCTCCGAAAGGATGGTGAGTGCCACCTAACAATTGGCCACCTTTCCCAAAGTCAGGTAGGGAAGAAGGTGTGATGCAGAAGACAAACCTCTGTGCTTGATGTCAGCGTATATCGTTCTGCATATCTGTGGAAAAATCACTGTTTAAATTGCCATTGGGCTTCAACCTGGGATCTCCAGCATGTCAGTCATGCCTGCCTTCTATATTACCAGAATTTTTTTTTGCAAAGTGCATCCCAACTTATCACCCATTTTATCTTCTTTTTGGGCCTGATGTACAGTAAGTCTATGATGCCTTCTAGAGAAACTCGGAAATATTGTTGAAAACAAAATATAATCTGTAAAATGACCAACACGCAAAGTGCTATGTGTAAAGTGCATTTTGAATGTTTAAATATATTGCATAGGACAAGATTGGGGGTGAAAGTTCACAACAAATTTTGTGGGGGAGGGGGGGGGGTATTTTCTCCCCTTGCCTCCCCTCCCCTTCCTTATCTCTCAATAGTCTTATATTTAGACGTAACTATCCCTGTCGGCTAAGTTACAAACAAGGATGGTCATACTGTAGTTGATCACTTTCCTTTAAACTGCTGTAAGTATTTTGAAACTTCTTGAACCCAACATAAAAAAGAGCAATAGCTATGTGGTCATGATATCCCAAATTTGCAACAGTTTGTAATTTACCAAAAAATAATATCTTGATAGGAATATTGCTATTTCATCATTTTTGGTAGTTTCTAAAACAATTGCACTAATCCTATTGCAGGAACCATACACCCATAGGCAGGATTTGAGGGGGAAAAGGGGGCACTCCTCCCCCCCCCCCATACACACTTTTTTTAATTTGTATCTTTTATATGGTGATTTTTTGCATCTATTTTTACCCCTCCCCCACTTTTGACTTTGCCCCCCCACTTTTGACTTTGCCCCCATGTTTGACTTTCCCCCCACTTTTGACTTTGCCTCCCCACTTTTTTACTTTGCTCCCCTCCACTTTTTTAATTTGCCCCTACTTTTTTTTACTTTGCTCCCCCACTTTTTTTAATTTCCCCCCACTTTTTTGACTTTGCTCCCTTCCCCAACTTTTTTTACTTTGCTTCCCTCTCCCACTTTTTTTTACTTTGTCGCTCCCCCCTCCCCCGCCTCTTTCGGTCGGTAAATCCCGCCCATGCATGCACCCTTAAATGATTAGTTCAGAGGTCATCAGGCAAGTTAATCTTATATGAAAGAGGACTTCAAAAGAAACACAATGGTGAAGAAGCATTTACAGATCTGATTTCATTTTCAGTCCTCTTTCAAATAATTCTTTAAAGCGTTTATTGGAATATACCTAGCACGAGAATGCATTACTGTACTTCTGTGCCTCGTAATATCATTGTCGCAAACCTCACTTATAGATGCTGATAGCCCAGGCAGAGGTATATTATATGGTTACAACACGAACCCTGCCAAAGTCCTGAATGCGGATCAGCTAGAGGTACTTCATCAGCAGCAGCTGGCACGTAAGCAACGACGGTCAAAATCTCACCAAGCCTTGCAAAACCTTCAGACAGACAGGAAAGGTTGGTTATTGAACAATAACTTTCAAATTTGTGGCTATAATCCTGGACAAAACTATTTGGTACTTTGTGTGTTTGTGACAGAAGCTTGTAAACACGATATCTTAAGAACCACATGGTGGAATACTTGGTATATGGATGTGTTGTGGTCTGCAGATGATCCCTATTGTGTTTGATGTTGATGTCATGAATTTTAATTAGAAGACAGGAATAACTGTAACACTCTAGCAAGAAACAAATTATACAAAAATTACATGTTTCAGTGGATAAATAACTAATGTAAGAACACAACAAGTAATGAAATAAGATTTTTAAACAATTAATTGCTTCCAATCCAAAGTTACAGCAGATCAGAACCATGAGGAATTGGTGCCTCTGGTTACTTTCCTTTATAACCATGTTTAAGGTTGCAGAGATATCACCAAAAACATTTTTTTCTCTCCAAATGTATTGCATCCCCAATACATTGAATGAAAGGGAAAAGGTGACAAGATTTGTTGTTCCCGATTGTAGTTTGTACCCCTCAACCAAATGGTTCTTGTTATAGTCATGTCTATCTGTTCGTCCTTCTGTCTGTTTATAATTGTTTTAACACACTTACTCATGAAACATTACTGCATTCAATATCTGAAGAAGCATACAGGTACGTGCAGTGGCGTCAGTAGGC
Organism: Chiridota heheva; assembly: GCA_020152595.1. Lineage (NCBI taxonomy): Eukaryota > Metazoa > Echinodermata > Holothuroidea > Apodida > Chiridotidae > Chiridota > Chiridota heheva. The sequence continues at coordinate 679,254 of JAIGNY010004390.1, read as the reverse complement.
CATTTTGACCGAGGTGTAAAGTATAAAATTTACTGACAGCCTCAAATTAGCATCCCATTTGAAGAAGAAAAAAAACTGCCTCCCTGTAAAAAAGGTAATACTCAAAATCGGTATTTTTACCGACCTGATACCAAATTTACCAACTAATCTCAAATTTTACCGAAGACCTCTTAAAGTTTGGAGGGGTGTGACACTTCCCCTGCCTCGTATTTACGCCCCATGGGGTCAAATCAAGTATTTTCTTAAGAATGTGGTTTTAGTGCAATGACTCCTTTCAATTGATGCTAGATACTCTAGAGGTCAAATTAGTATCTTCAGGGCAAAGAGGTGCATCCAGGGACATTGCTAGGGTCTTCTGCTTGGGGTGTAGGCGCACCCAGGGACATTGCTAGGGTCTTCTGATTGGGGGTGTAGGTGCATCCAGGGACATTGCTAGGGTCTTCTGCTTGGGGGTGTAGGTGCATCCAGGGACATTGCTAGGGTCTTCTGCTTGGGGGTGTAGGTGCATCCATTGATGTTGCTAGGGTCTTCTGATTGAGGGTGTAGGTGCATACAGGGACATTGCTAGGGTCTTCTGTTGGGGGTGTAGGTGCTTCTGCTTCTTCTGGGGGTGTAGGTTGCATCCAGGGGTGTACATTGGGACATTGCAGGGTCTTCTGATTGGGGTGTAGGTGCATCCAGGGACATTGCTAGGGTCTTCTGCTTGGGGTGTGTCCAGGTGCATCCAGGGACATTGCTAGGGTCTTCTGCTTGGGGTGTAGGTGCATCCAGCGACATTGCTAGGTCTTCTGCTTGAGGGCATGTTGCTAGGCTTCTGCATCCAGGGACATTGCTAGGGTCTTCTGCTTGAGGGTGTAGGTGCATCCAGAGACATTGCTAGGGTCTTCTGCTTGGGGGTGTAGGTGCATCCAGGGACATTGCTAGGGTCTTCTGCTTGGGGTGTAGGTGCACCCAGGGACATTGCTAGGGTCTTCTGATTGGGGGTGTAGGTGCATCCAGGGGCATTGCCAGGGTCTTCTGCTTGGGGGTGTAGGTGTATCCAGGGACATTGCTAGGGTCTTCTGCTTGGGGGTGTAGGTGCATCCAGGGACATTGCTAGGGTCTTCTGCTTGAGGGTGTAGGTGCATCCAGGGACATTGCTAGGGTCTTCTGCTTGAGGGTGTAGGTGCATCCAGGGACATTGCTAGGGTCTTCTGCTTGGGGGTGTAGGTGCATCCAGGGACATTGCTAGGGTCTTCTGCTTGGGGTGTAGGTGCATCCAGGGACATTGCTAGGGTCCTCTGCTTGGGGGTGTAGGTGCATCCAGGGACATTGCTAAGTTTTTCTGCTTGGGGGTGTAGGTGCATCCAGGGACATTGCTAGGGTCTTCTGCTTGGGGGTGTAGGTGCATCCAGGGACATTGCTAGGGTCTTCTGCTTGGGGGTGTAGGTGCATCCAGGGACATTGCTAGGGTCTTCTGCTTGGGGGTGTAGGTGCATCCAGGGACATTGCTAGGGTCTTCTGCTTGGGGGTGTAGAGGCATCAGATTCCAACTGGGTGGATTGGTGAAAGTGGCTGAAAGGGGACAGGTTGCATTTCCAACTATAATGTATATTTTTCCAACTGGCATCCAGTTTGAGGGGGTTGAAACCCCCCCCCCCCCACCATAGCGATGTCTATGGATGTATCAGAGGAGAAGTGACATCACATCCTCACTTGAATTTTTTAATTTGATCAAAATATCATTTTGAAAGTGGGATAAAGAATTAGTTTAGCGTTCAAGTAAGTTTATCTTATATAAAAGAGGACTTTAAAAAATACAAATTCAATTTCTTATTCCGTTAAGGAGATAATCAAGTTTAAAGCTCTGTCTTGTCTGTGTAAGATTGATACGTGTAGTAGGTCTACTTTGGAAAGTAGTCGTCTTCACCCTCACATTCTGAACAATTGTTGATGTATTTAAAGAAAATTTATTTAACTTTTTTGACTGTTTGAATTATTTTCCTTCATCTTTTGTCAGAAAGTAAATTATAATTACCTTACTAGATTCTGTTCTACTACTTACCCAATGGTTTCTAAGCCACAAAATCGCAGGACAAAAAAGGATTTAATGCATAAAAACTTTGAGGAATCTTGGGTATGTGACATCACAGGTAGTCTGATTTCAGTCGTTTTAACACAAATGATACCAAACTTTAAACTTAGATATCTCCTTAACGGAATAGGATTTTTGAACGCTTTCTGCAGCATTTTATTTCTTTTAAAGTCCTCTTTCATATAAGATGGACATACTTGACCACTGAACTAATCCTTTAATATCTCCTTACCGGAATAAGATTTTGCAATGCTTTCTTCTCCAGTTTGTTTCTTTTAAAGTCCTCTTTCATATAAGATGGACGTGCTTGATCCATGACCTAATCCTTAAATTATAAATATTGGCTACATCACCATATCTAGAGTATGAAAACCTACATCATGAAGCAACTTTGACTTTAACATCTGAAGAAGAAAAAATACTTTCAGTAGTAAACTAACATTAAAGAACATGAACAAGTAAGGTAGAGATTGTATTGTGGGATTAGGATGTGGTGGGATGGCATGTGGGAAAGAGGGTGGGATGATATGTGGGACAGAAAGAAGATGGGACAACATGTGGTACAGAGGTGGGATGACATCTGGTACAGAGGTTGGGGTGACATGTGGTACAGAGGTTGGGATGACATGTGTGACAGAGGTTGGGATGACATGTGGTACAGAGGGTGGGATGACATGTGGTACAGAGGGTGGGATGACATGTGGTACAGAGGGTGGGATGACATGGGTACAGAGGTTGGGGTGACATGTGTACAGAGGTTGGGATGACATGTGTACAGAGGTTGGGGTGACATGACAGAGGTTGGGATGACATGTGGTACAGAGGTTGGGATGACATGGTACAGAGGTTGGGGTGACATGTGGTACAGAGGTTGGGGTGACATGTACAGAGGGTGGGATGACATGGGTACAGAGGTTGGGGTGACATGTGGTACAGAGGTTGGGGTGACATGTGGTACAGAGGGTGGGATGACATGTGGTACAGAGGTTGGGATGACATGTGGTACAGAGGGTGGGATGACATGTGGTACAGAGGTTGGGGTGACATGTGGTACAGAGGTTGGGATGACATGTGGTACAGAGGTTGGGATGACATGGTACAGAGGTTGGGATGACATGTGGTACAGAGGGTGGGATGACATGTGGTACAGAGGGTGGGATGACATGTGGTACAGAGGGTGGGATGACATGTGGTACAGAGGTTGGGGTGACATGTGGTACAGAGGGTGGGATGACATGTGGTACAGAGGGTGGGATGACATTTGGTACAGAGGGTGGGATGACATCTGGTACAGAGGGTGGGATGACATGTGGTACAGAGGTTGGGATGACATCTGGTACAGAGGGTGGGATGACATGTGGTACAGAGGGTGGGATGACATGTGGTACAGAGGTTGGGATGACATCTGGTACAGAGGTTGGGATGACATGTGGGACAGAGGTTGGGATGACATGTGGTACAGAGGGTGGGATGACATCTGGTACAGAGGGTGGGATGACATGTGGTACAGAGGGTGGGATGACATGTGGTACAGAGGTTGGGATGACATGTGGTACAGAGGGTGGGATGACATGTGGTACAGAGGGTGGGATGACATGTGGTACAGAGGTTGGGATGACATGTGGTACAGAGGTTGGGATGACATGTGGTACAGAGGGTGGGATGACATGTGGTACAGAGGGTGGGATGACATCTGGTACAGAGGTTGGGGTGACATGTGGTACAGAGGTTGGGATGACATCTGGTACAGAGGTTGGGATGACATGTGGTACAGAGGTTGGGATGACATGTGGTACAGAGGGTGGGATGACATGTGGTACAGAGGGTGGGATGACATCTGGTACAGAGGTTGGGGTGACATGTGGTACAGAGGTTGGGATGACATCTGGTACAGAGGTTGGGATGACATGTGGTACAGAGGTTGGGATGACATGTGGTACAGAGGTTGGGATGACATGGTACAGAGGGTGGGATGACATGTGGTACAGAGGGTGGGATGACATGTGGTACAGAGGGTGGGATGACATGTGGTACAGAGGTTGGGGTGACATGGGTACAGAGGGTGGGATGACATGTGGTACAGAGGGTGGGATGACATGTGGTACAGAGGTGGGATGACATGTGGGACAGAGGTTGGGACGACATTTGGTACAGAGGTTGGGATGACATGTGGGACAGAGGTTGGGATGACATGTGGTACAGAGGGTGGGATGACATGTGGGACAGAGGTTGGGGTGACATGTGGTACAGAGGGTGGGATGACATGTGGTACAGAGGTTGGGATGACATGTGGTACAGAGGGTGGGATGACATGTGGGACAGAGGTTGGGATGACATGTGGTACAGAGGGTGGGATGACATGTGGTACAGAGGTTGGGATGACATGTGGTACAGAGGTTGGGATGACATGTGGTACAGAGGGTGGGATGACATGTGGTACAGAGGGTGGGATGACATGTGGTACAGAGGGTGGGATGACATGTGGTACAGAGGTTGGGATGACATGTGGTACAGAGGGTGGGATGACATGTGGGACAGAGGTTGGGGTGACATGTGGTACAGAGGGTGGGATGACATGTGGTACAGAGGTTGGGATGACATGTGGTACAGAGGTTGGGATGACATGTGGTACAGAGGTGGGATGACATGTGGTACAGAGGGTGGGATGACATGTGGTACAGAGGTTGGGGTGACATGTGGTACAGAGGGTGGGATGACATTTGGTACAGAGGGTGGGATGACATGTGGGACAGAGGTTGGGATGACATGTGGTACAGAGGTTGGGATGACATGTGGTACAGAGGGTGGGATGACATGGGTACAGAGGGTGGGATGACATGTGGTACAGAGGGTGGGATGACATGTGGGACAGAGGTTGGGATGACATTTGGTACAGAGGGTGGGATGACATGTGGTACAGAGGTTGGGATGACATGTGGGACAGAGGTTGGGACGACATTTGGTACAGAGGTTGGGATGACATGTGGTACAGAGGGTGGGATGACATGTGGTACAGAGGGTGGGATGACATGTGGTACAGAGGGTGGGATGACATGTGGTACAGAGGGTGGGATGACATGGGTACAGAGGGTGGGATGACATGTGTACAGAGGTGGGATGACATGGTACAGAGGGTGGGATGACATGTGGTACAGAGGGTGGGATGACATGTGGTACAGAGGGTGGGATGACATGTGGTACAGAGGGTGGGATGACATGTGGTACAGAGGGTGGGAAGATATGTGGTACAGAGGGGTGGGATGACATGTGGTACAGAGGGTGGGATGACATGGGTACAGAGGTTGGGATGACATTTGGTACAGAGGTTGGGACGACATGTGGTACAGAGGTTGGGATGACATGGTACAGAGGGTGGGATGACATGTGGTACAGAGGGTGGGATGACATGTGGTACAGAGGGTGGGATGACATGTGGGACAGAGGTTGGGACGACATTTGGTACAGAGGGTGGGATGACATGTGGTACAGAGGGTGGGATGACATGTGGTACAGAGGTGGGATGACATGGTACAGAGGGTGGGATGACATGTGTACAGAGGGTGGGGTGACATGTGGGACAGGTTGGGGTGACATGTGGTACAGAGGTTGGGATGACATGTGGTACAGAGGTTGGGATGACATCTGGTACAGAGGTTGGGATGACATGTGGTACAGAGGGTGGGATGACATGGTACAGAGGGTGGGATGACATGTGGTACAGAGGGTGGGATGACATGTGGTACAGAGGGTGGGATGACATGTGGTACAGAGGTTGGGGTGACATGTGGTACAGAGGGTGGGATGACATGTGGTACAGAGGGTGGGATGACATGTGGTACAGAGGGTGGGATGACATGTGGGACAGAGGTTGGGACGACATTTGGTACAGAGGTTGGGATGACATGTGGGACAGAGGTTGGGATGACATGTGGTACAGAGGGTGGGATGACATGTGGGACAGAGGTTGGGGTGACATGTGGTACAGAGGGTGGGATGACATGTGGTACAGAGGTTGGGATGACATGTGGTACAGAGGATGGGATGACATGTGGGACAGAGGTTGGGATGACATGTGGGACAGAGGTTGGGATGACATGTGGTACAGAGGGTGGGATGACATGTGGGACAGAGGTTGGGATGACATGTGGGAAAGAGGTTGGGATGACATGTGGTACAGAGGGTGGGATGACATGTGGTACAGAGGTTGGGATGACATGTGGTACAGAGGGTGGGATGACATGTGGGACAGAGGTTGGGATGACATGTGGGACAGAGGTTGGGATGACATCTGGTACAGAGGTTGGGATGACATGTGGTACAGAGGGTGGGATGACATGTGGGACAGAGGTTGGGATGACATTTGGTACAGAGGTTGGGATGACATGTGGTACAGAGGGTGGGATGACATCTGGTACAGAGGGTGGGATGACATTTGGTACAGAGGTTGGGATGACATGTGGTACAGAGGGTGGGATGACATGTGGTACAGAGGGTGGGATGACATGTGGTACAGAGGGTGGGATGACATGTGGTACAGAGGTTGGGATGACATGTGGTACAGAGGTTGGGATGACATGTGGTACAGAGGTTGGGATGACATGTGGTACAGAGGTTGGGATGACATGTGGTACAGAGGTTGGGATGACATGTGGTACAGAGGGTGGGATGACATGTGGTACAGAGGGTGGGATGACATGTGGTACAGAGGGTGGGATGACATGTGGTACAGAGGCTGGGATGACATGTGGTACAGAGGTTGGGGTGACATGTGGTACAGAGGGTGGGATGACATGTGGTACAGAGGGTGGGATGACATGTGGTACAGAGGGTGGGATGACATGGGTACAGAGGTTGGGATGACATGTGGTACAGAGGGTGGGATGACATGTGGTACAGAGGGTGGGATGACATCTGGTACAGAGGGTGGGATGACATGTGGTACAGAGGGTGGGATGACATGTGGTACAGAGGGTGGGATGACATGTGGTACAGAGGGTGGGATGACATGTGGTACAGAGGGTGGGATGACATCTGGTACAGAGGGTGGGATGACATGTGGTACAGAGGTTGGGATGACATCTGGTACAGAGGTTGGGGTGACATCTGGTACAGAGGTTGGGATGACATGTGGTACAGAGGGTGGGATGACATGTGGTACAGAGGGTGGGATGACATGGTACAGAGGGTGGGATGACATGTGGTACAGAGGTTGGGATGGCATGTGGGACAGAGGGTGGAAGGTTTGTTATCAGTGGCAAAGGGATTCATATCGTTTGCAATGTTCATTTAATATATGAAAAAATTGTGATGTATGGCAGAGAAGATCTCTCAAAATTAGATTAAGTTATATGAGAAGATGTTGAGTAGCAGTAACACAAATTTGGGGGGATTATATGTGCGGGAATCCTGCAATCCCGCATCTTAATGTAAACACTAATTTAATGAGTAGGTGAGCAAAAGTTGGTTGCTGAGTGGGAGTCAGTTGGTGAGGAGAGGAGGGGGTATTGGGTAGGTGACTGGATGGTGGATAGCTGAAAGGGTGGGGGTGGGCATGTGAGTAGAACGTGGGTAATTGGGTAATAGGTGGTGTCATTACTGGGTTGAGGGTAGATAAGTTAGACAGAAAATGAAGGTTATTTCATAATGCTTCCATCACTCTTTATTTTCGTCAGTCATATACAATGGACACTATTGACAACTTAATATGTCCTTGTCCACGTTTCTAGGTTTGGATGACCCAAGCTCAGAGAGCGACACCAACTCACTACCATCCTTCGATGAAGCTAGGCTTCCTGCAAGTTTATCTTCACAGTCCTCATCTGTGGGAAGTAGTTTTAGTAAGTTACTTCAAAATGCCATACAGGAGTGTAAGATGCAGCATAATTCGGCTCCTTCAAAGCGTCGTCATCTTCCGAAAGAGAAGAAACAGGAGGAGAAGAAAAGTAAAAATGGTGACTCACAGGATAGTAAAGGTAACGGAAGGGCTGTATATTTTAGGTGCTTTACATAAGAGTGCATACCAAATAAAGGAGGGGGTAAATGCAAAATCATAAATGTTAAAAATATTTTAACACCCTGCACAGAAGTGATTTTGATACCATTAAACCTTTTGAAATCTGAATCGGTATTCTCCAGAAAACTAATTTGAATAATGTCACATGACCAATATTCATATGTCCATAATGGACCAATCATATACTGGGGGATCTTATTGACCAATCAAATACTGGGGGATTCTTGGCCATTTGTGCAATTAACCTCTCTAAGAACGGAAATAGGCCACGCCCACCATAGCAATGCGGTAACTAGGTGGGGCAAACAAACCTCAAATCCGCAATCATGCATGACCAACTCTTTGACATTTAGATGTTTCATGTGGCCAGCCGCAAGTTTTGATCCATTTATGGCACTTCCCCAGGTCTTTAAGAGTTTTAAGCAAAAGGAATAAACAAAGTTATATTTGTTAATTATTCTGGGTAACAGATATCTGATTTACAAAGCCTGTAGTGGGCCACGTAGGTGCCAAGTTTGTTCACCATCATGTCATCACTCCGTCTGTGCGTGCAACAATGTATTTAGTGCAATATATTGCATTGACTGCATAAGCGTGCGCCGCTAGCTGTACTGTACTAGTGCCGCGTGGGATTTTTGCCCTACTTAGTTACGCAGATTTTGTTGCTGGGCAAATTCATGCAGTAATTGGTTGAAAAAGCTGTCAATCATCTAACTTTGGTTAATTCACACACGGTATGGAACTAAGCTTATGCAAATTGTTGTACATTAATCATCATACATGAAGGTAAAACATGGGTGCAATGAATAAATGAATATTCATTTTAATTCCACAGCCAAGGAGAAGAGTAGTGGAGAATCCAAGAGACGACCTCCGCCAACCCGTTCATTATTTGGGGAGGAGCAGTGTTACATCATGGACGCTTTGGAAGCGGGCAACTTGGGTCGATTTCTTAATGTAAGTAACAATTGAACAATCCTAGTATAGCGGTAAATTGCTATATAGAATGTAATGAAGCAAGTTTACTATGCGTTTCTTAGGTTAATATTTTTCATTAAATTTTTTTTGTTCTCGGACAAAAATTCCATTTTTAGCACAGATTTAAGAAGAATATTTTCAGGTATAATTATTTAAACCAAATTTATCAAATCATTAAGAAAATCTTGTAGTTTTCAGATATTTTAATAATGAAAACAAGTTGTATTACAAGAAATACATGTTGCCAAAGTTGTACGGCTATACTAGGAATTTAACGTAACAATTTGTTTCATTGTGCTTCTTTTTTTCTTCAGCTTTGTTGAATATGATGTCTTTAAAGAATATTCCCGTCAGTTTTCATTTTTATATACCGTATTTGACGTTACAAGTGCTGGGTGCTCCATATTTGACGTTACAAGTGCTGGGCGCTCCATATTTGACGTTACAAGTGCTGGGCGCTCCATATTTGACGTTACAAGTGCTGGGCGCTCCATATTTGACGTTACAAGTGCTGGGCGCTCCATATATGACGTTACAAGTGCTGGGCGCCCATATGACGTTACGTTACAAGTGCTGGGCGCTCCATATTTGACGTTACAAGTGCCGGGCGCTCCATATTTGACGCGTTACAAGTGCTGGGCGCTCCATATTTGACGTTACAAGTGCTGGGCGCTCCATATTTGACGTTACAAGTGCTGGGCGCTCCATATTTGACGTTACAAGTGCCGGGCGCTCCATATTTGACGTTACAAGTGCTGGGCGCTCCATATTTGACGTTACAAGTGCTGGGCGCTCCATATTTGACGTTACAAGTGCTGGGCGCTCCATATTTGACGTTACAAGTGCCGGGCGCTCCATATTTGACGTTACAAGTGCTGGCGCTCCATATTTGACGTTACAAGTGCTGGGCGCTCCATATTTGACGCGTTACAAGTGCTGGGCGCTCCATATTTGACGTTACAAGTGCTGGGCGCTCCATATTTGACGTTACAAGTGCTGGGCGCTCCATATTTGACGTTACAAGTGCTGGGCGCCCATATTTGACGTTACAAGTGCCGGGCGCTCCATATTTGACGTTACAAGTGCTGGGCGCTCCATATTTGACGTTACAAGTGCCGGGCGCTCCATATTTGACGCGTTACAAGTGCTGGGCGCTCCATATTTGACGTTACAAGTGCTGGGCGCTCCATATTTGACGTTACAAGTGCTGGGCGCTCCATATTTGACGTTACAAGTGCTGGGCGCCCATATTTGACGTTACAAGTGCTGGGCGCTCCATATTTGACGTTACAAGTGCTGGGCGCTCCATATTTGACGTTACAAGTGCTGGGCGCTCCATATTTGACGTTACAAGTGCCGGGCGCTCCATATTTGACGTTACAAGTGCCGGGCGCTCCATATTTGACGTAATTTCGTTTACGAAATAGAATTGCACCACTTTTTAGGCCCAAAGTTTCTTCCTAATAAGCATCCTTGCACTTAGGCCGTGTACAGTGTGTTATTCGAACTGCATTGTGTGAAATGGTTCTATACCAGCCCCACAATAACCACCACAAAGACATGAGCATCAGACACAAAATAAGCAAATGATGTAACAAAACTGGTTTTAAGTCTTCAAATTAATGAAATGAATTATTTTATCAGTCAAAAATTGTTTGGTGGGCGCTTATTAGAGCAGAGGCGCTTAATACATCGAATACGGTAAATGATAGAGAGGAACTATTCAAAAAACAACAGTAGTGAAAAGCCATGCTGATATCTTATTTTGTGAAGGATTTATTACATTTGAAAGATTTCATCAGTGTGTTAAAGATTGACTGCAGTATTAAGTGTGATATCATACGATATGTAATTGGGGAGCCAAGATAAAAAAATTGAAAAGTAATCGCCTGTTTCTAAATTATTGGAGACAGCTTTTGCTTATTTATTGAGATGGGGTATAACATGCACTTTGCAAGAACATGCTTTGCCCATCTGCTCATGTGCCTTACACTCTTAATAAAAGACAAAATTATATTTTATAGAAATGCATAGAGAAGTATCTTAGATCTGTAATTATTACATCAAATATGTAGCGCCCCAGCTTTTTTGGAGAGTAAGAGGTATTGGCAGGTGCCTCGTGAAACAATGTAGATTAATTTCTTTTCATTTTCCATCTTTCTTACAGCATAGCTGCAGTCCCAACTTGTATGTTCAGAACGTCTTTGTTGACACACATGACCTCAGGTTCCCATGGGTTTCATTTTTTGCTGCTAGGTAAGTATTTATTGAAGGCAATGTTTAAAGGGAACATGTTGCGATTGTGGTTAATGGTCTATGGACAGGTACAAAAGTTTTCTGTACATTCCCCCTCCCTACCCCCTTCTCCTTCCCCTTCCCCGCAAAGAACATTGAAATCTGAGTGTAATAGTCTTTGAATATTGAAAATAGCATGTGTTAGTTTGCAAGTTATGAGTAATCAAAGGTTGTTTATTTAATGAAAAAATGTGGCATATGGAGAAGAAAACAAGCTTTTGTTTTTCTTCTTATTTTCACACCTTGAAAATATTTAACATACCTTCACTAGCTTGAGGTTGGTTGGGTAAAGATCAGATCCTTGTCATTAGAATTATTTTCCTTTTTTTAAAGAGAAATTGCAGTGTTAAAAAACAATGAATTTACATATTAAAGATAGAGACTCGTGTTCAAACATCACAAGAGTAACAGAAACATTTGCCCATATTTGCACAACAATCTTCAAAAGCTGTAGATTAGTTCATTTTGAACTGATTTTGATGAATTTTTGTACAAAAAAAAAGGTCTCAACGACGACGAGTGAACACACAATTACAGTGACGGGGTCGTCGCCTGCGTTTTCGGTTATGATAGTACCAATGCTATCACGAAACGCTTAATACGACTCGGACGAGAACACAGGTACGACGTACGGACAGACATAACATCAACGACCAAGTCAATGTCCACGGCTTTTGATAACCAGTTGTGGTGCACTGGTGTGTCTACCCAACCCAGGCTTGAACCCAGGGCCTCGTGGTCTGTAGACAGGTATGATAACCGCTACACCACAGTAGGTAGATAGGGCCTCGTGGTCTGTAGACAGGTATGATAATCGCTACACCACAGTAGGTAGACAGGTATGATAATCGCTACACCACAGTAGGTAGATAGGGCCTCGTGGTCTGTAGACAGGTATGATAATCGCTACACCACAGTAGGTAGATAGGGCCACCACAGTGGTCTGTAGACAGGTATGATAACCGCTACACCACAGTAGGTAGATAGGGCCTCGTGGTCTGTAGACAGGTATGATAATCGCTACACCACAGTAGGTAGATAGGGCCTCGTGGTCTGTAGACAGGTATGATAATCGCTACACCACAGTAGGTAGATAGGGCCTCGTGGTCTGTAGACAGGTATGATAACCGCTACACCACAGTAGGTAGATAGGGCCTTGTGGTCTGTAGACAGGTATGATAATCGCTACACCACAGTAGGTAGATAGGGCCTCGTGGTCTGTAGACAGGTATGATAACCGCTACACCACAGTAGGTAGATAGGGCCTTGTGGTCTGTAGACAGGTATGATAATCGCTACACCACAGTAGGTAGACAGGTATGATAATCGCTACACCACAGTAGGTAGATGATAACCGCTACACCACAGTAGGTAGACAGGTATGATAACCGCTACACCACAGTAGGTAGATAGGGCCACCACAGTGGTCTGTAGACAGGTATGATAATCGCTACACCACAGTAGGTAGATAGGGCCTCAGTGGTCTGTAGACAGGTATGATAATCGCTACACCACAGTAGGTAGATAACCTCGTGGTCTGTAGACAGGTATGATAACCGCTACACCACAGTAGGTAGACATATAATAACCGCCTTGTGGTCTGTAGACAGGTATGATAACCGCTACACCACAGACAGGTAGATAGGGCCTTGTGGTCTGTAGACAGGTATGATAATCGCTACACCACAGTAGGTAGATAGGGCCTAATGGTCTGTAGACATGTATGATAACCGCTACACCACAGTAGGTAGACAGGTATAATAACCGCTACACCACAGTAGGTAGACATGTATAATAACCGCTACACCACAGTAGGTAGACATGTATGATAACCGCTACACCACAGTAGGTAGACAGGTATAATAACCGCTACACCACAGTAGGTAGACAGGTATAATAACCGCTACACCACAGTAGGTAGACATTTAAGGTCTATGGACAGGTAAGATTTTACATTTACCAGAAAGGAAAATATTCTGAACAGATTAAGTCTTTAAATTACATCAAACTCACTTTTGGTTTCGAGTTATAGCTAATCAAAGGTTGAAGAACTTTTAATGAATGGAAAAGTTTATGAAAGAGAGGACAACTTTAAACATCTTAAATGCAACTCTTTAAAAATCTGTCCTAAATAACAAGCATATCCTATTAACCTGTCCCTTACACCTGAACTCTAGATCACATCTCTGCAACAATTGCCATTGCACCCTCACAATCAATCACGTTCTCCTTGCTTGCCCCCTGTACAACCTTCCCAGAGCTTCCCTCGCTCCCCACAACTTAATTGCTGAGTTCTTCCAGAAAAATCCTCCGGATAAAATTCTCTCCTTCCTTCATCATGCTTCCCTCTACAACCATATTTAATTCTTCTCTTCCACCCCCTCTCTACTTTGTTTTTGTTTCAACCATGCACCTCCCCTCTCAATCACAGCTTTCTGACCTTTTATTCTTGAATTTCTCTCATTCTCCCCCTGTTTCCTTTCCTTCCTACCTCTAGAATGATCTAACCTCTCAGGCACAATTTGACCTTCGTTGCCATGGTGCCGTTAAGCCCTCATCAACGAACACCTCTCCCCCTCTATCTCAATTTCCAATCTTTATAAGAACTATCCTACCTCCAACTTCATCACCTTTCTTTACAACAGCAATTTATTTCACCTGATCTAAACCTCCTTTTCCTTCCTTTTTCTGCCTTACCTTCCTTTTATTACCCTAATTTCTTTCCCTTACCCACCTTCTCTCCCTCTTTCCCTCTTGGCACATTTGACTTCCTTTCAGTCAACTCAAAAGCATCTTAGACAGTTTGCACCCTCTTGGCAAAATTTGATCAAGGGTACAGGATTGGAAAGCTCTTTGCATAGTCAACTGCTACCATTCAACTTATTGGAAAGCTTTTTGCATAGTCAACTGCTACCATTCAACTTATTTTGGAGGCGGATTGAAAACCAATCAATTAACATAAGAAAATTCATATGTTTTTTAGTTATATCACAAAATTTCAATGAAATTTGCATAATTTATAATAATGTCTGAAAATTTAAAATGCTGTAAAACGTTTAATTTCTAACTAATTTTGATTCAATATTTTGTTATTTTTGTTTTTATAGTAGTATATTTTCTTCAGATTGTCTACCTACTGTGGTGTAGTAGTTATCATACATGTCTACAGACCACGATGCCCTGGGTTTAAGCCCGGGTTGGGTAGTCACGCCAGTGTACCACAGCTGGTTATCAAAGGCCGTGGACATTGACTTGGTTGTCGATGTTATGTCTGTCAGTACCTGTGTTCTCGTCTGGGTCATATCAAGCGTTTCGTGATAGCATTGTTACTATCATAACTAAATATGCAGGTGACGACCCCATCATTGTAATTGTGTGTTCACTCATCGTCGCCCTGAACTAATCCTTTAAGTTATTTGCTACCTGCCCATAGGTGTATGCACATATTACAATTTCTGTATTGAATAAAAGAGCATTAGTGAGCAGATAATTTTTTGAATTTGAAAAACTATCACTTTTCAATAGTTGTTTTGTTTCTTTCTGTTTCTTTGAAGGTATATACGAGCAGGAACTGAACTGACCTGGGACTATGGCTATGAGATTGGAAGCGTACCAGGAAAGGAACTTCTCTGTCACTGTGGAAGCAGGGCTTGCAAAGGAAGACTACTATAAGGTGCTTAGATCAACCAAAATGCATTCGTGCAGAGTTTTATTTTGTTAATATCGCAGGGTTATGTGGGCCTTTGGTAAATGTCATGCTCATCAGGAAGAGGAAATGTCTGTGAAGCCATTTGTAAAGGTGCTTTATAGGGCATTTGTTTTAGAAGGTTAGTAATGAGGAAACAATTGCAGTTTTGTTTAATGTTGTCATCAAAATCGTAAGCTTGCGTGGATCTTCAGCAAATGTCATTGCTTTGGAAAGACGGGTATGGAAACGCTAGAGAATGGAGCATGGGTGACATTTTGTGACAAAATATGGGCCTTTTGAAAATGTCATGTTCATTGAAATGCCATGTCTGTGAAGCCATTCGTAAAGGTGGTTTAAAGCATTTTTGTTTGAAAAAGGGAGAATGAGGAAAAAATCTGTGACATGAAAATTTTGTGACCAAATGTGACAAAGTGAACATGAACAGATGTATTAAAAGTTGTCTGACATTTTTACCCCTTCATTCACACTCAGTGGTAATTTAATGTTGCATTTTGGTGGTGGATTCCATTTTTTATGAACAGACATAACCAAATGATCCTTTCTATGAGAATCACCGGTCAACTGGTCATGTGTGAATCTATACCAATCAAATGTGACAAAGGCAAAACTGATGTGACATTGTGTGCAAAAGGTGCCAAAAATGATGTGACATTTGAGACGTGACAAATTTGAAATTTTGTGACGTGACATTCTGTGACATGCCATCAATCATCGCTCCATTCTCTGAAATGTATATGTGAAGTTAGAAGTGCTTGAAGTTAGTTGTAAAGGTATTTTATAGTATGATTATGTAATAGAGAGTAATGAGGGAAAAAATTGCAGGTTGTCTAATGTCGACAAAATCGTAAGATTGCATGGATGTTCAAGAAATGTCTTCACTTTGAAAATTCGTATATGGAAATGTTGATGTGAAGTTAGAAGTGGTTGAAGTTAGTTATAAAAGTATTTCATAGTCTGATTATGTAATAGAGAGTAAAGAGGAAAATAATTGCAGTTTGTCTAATGTCGACAAAATGTTATATTGCGTGGATGCTCAACAAATTTCTTCACTTTAAAAATACAGATATGGAAATGTTGATGTGAAGTTAGAAGTGGTTGGAAGTTAGTTGTTAAATTAGTTTGTATGAAAGGGGGAAACCGAGGAAAAATTGCAGTGTGTCTAATGTTGTCGCCATAATTGTAAGATTGCATGGCCTTTCATCAGATGTCATCGCTTTGGAGATAGAGATATTGATATGTTTTTGTGCAGTTGGAAGTTGTTGAAGCCAGTCATAGACGTAGTTTGTAGAATAATTGAAAAAATGGGAGAAAAATAAGAATAAATTGTGGTAGAAAGTTGTTTAATGTTGTGGGTGGTATGGGCTGATTTGATTGTTTCTGCTTGTTGTAACGATGCTAGAAGAAGAACTTGTCTGAAAAGTGGAATAATTGAATTCTTTTCTTGAACATGATGTTTAGGGCTGAGTCTGGTACCCGCCCGAAAGGTCGGGTACAGGTATTTTATTTTAGATCTTAATTGTTATTAGGTTTACACTAAAATTACGGTAAATTCACAAACTCTGACCAATATTGAGCTGAAAAATGTCACTAAATTGTTTTGGTTCAAGTTAGTGTTGTTACCGTGATTTTAGTGTTAGCCTAATAATATACCAGTTCCGCAAAATTTTAGATCTAAAAATGTAAAAATACATATATTTTTTTTTTTTTAGATCTATTTTTATTTCTATTTTTTTACTGGTACCCGGTTCCAATTTTTTGCTACCCGACTCAGGTCTAATGACGCTACTGCAGTGACAAGGATATTTAAATGGGATTCCCATTTGGTCAGGAAAAAGGTCAGAGAGTTTTGAAAATGGTTTTCAAAATCTTGAAAGTATTTGAATTAAATTCTTTAGGTCTGGAAAAAATAAAAATTGAAAGTCTGCTTGTTTATTTATAACACATTTGCAGAAATTTTGAAATATAAACACTTAAAATTTCTGAAAACTTGTAACGGTCACAATTTATATACCTAATGTTTCAAGGGGTGTGAATAATCTTTTAAAGATAAAAGGCACATTAAGATAGAAAAAGATTTGATCTATGCAATTATATTTCCTTTTTGTTAAAAAAGTGTCTGTAAACTTCCAGGTGACGTACAATCTAATCTCTTGGCACATTTAAGCCTTATGAGAGCTGCATAATTTTTTTGACTTATTTCTTTCCTCAGTTTTAAAGTGACCCCTTCTCCCCACCCCTCCCCCCCCCCCTCCCCCCTCCCCAAATGATTTTTTTGGTTTTTCTTATAACCTTATTTCAAGAAGAACATTAACAATGGTCGACATTGAATTAGGGTGGGTATGGAGGGGAGATGTTAAGACAGTAAGGTAGTGTAGGGGCCACTGTGGCATGAATGAAATTGTGAAAATGTCCTAAAAATTAAAGAAATATGATAAAATGAGAGAATATGGATTAAGACAAATTGCCATCATTTATGATTTGTAAATATTAAGTAATATAGATTAAGAAAATAGCTTCATTAAAGCAGTACAAATTTTCACAAAGTATTCCAACAAAGTTTGATTTTGTAAAGAACAGAGGGTAATTCACCAATGATATGTGTACTTTTTGTTCCATTTTGTCATTTGTCATTGAAATTTTGAGAGCTGTGTTATCTGGTGAACTTGAAAGCATTGGTACTGAAATATCTTTTATGATTATAGAAATAAATTATAGAATGATTCATCACATTGGCGAAGAATAACATGATTAGTTTAAGATTAATTATTTAAGTTCAGTAGCCAAAACATTTCTTCTGATACATATGACTGGGATGGAAAGTCATTGTTCTGTAAAAGGTGTGTGCCCTCATCCTCACTTTCTGAAGAATTATTAATGTATTCTAAAGAAAATGAATTAAAATTTTTAGTAATAGAAGTTGTCTCTAATAAAAGATGGGATTGACCGACATAATCTTGCAAAAAATATTATCACTTTTAAGTTTGAACAATTCTGAATGAATGCAAAAGTTGTGATGTATGAGAGAGAAAGGCAGCACAAAATCTTTAATGTAATTCTTTTAACTTCACTCCTAAAGTTTAGCCACCGAACGCCATCAGAAATGGTTACAGATTGAAGAAAAAGATCAGTTAACGAGGAAATTATAGGTTTCTTGTTGTGGTGTTACAAAATACTGTAAAATAGTCAGTCAATTATTGAACTATTTTTTATTAAACTATAATAAGCTCAGGTTGTTGTTAACTTTCCGTTGATCTTGAATTCTCAGACAGATAACATTCCGAGTTCATCATATGAATGCTGCAATTAAAAAAAATCAATTTATGCAAAACACGTGATGTATCGAAAGGCAACCGGCTTGAATTATTGATGTAATGATATTTGTCCTCGTAGTTTTAGTTTTTTAAAATCGCTGAATCATCATATTTAGGTGAAATCCATACTGGAGCCTTGTGAGGCCATCAGGCCAATGCTATCCCTGTTTCCCTGGTGTAAATGGATACGAGCACATGACTCCCCTGGATATGATGCCAATCCATCTTCCTGGATATGATGCCAATCCGTCGCAGGTCAACTCCCCAGCAGTGCTGGTACTCATTTATAGCAAAGTGAACTGGAGCAAGTGAAGTGTCTTGCTCAAGAACACAATGCAGCGCTCGCGATGCTAGTCAAACCCAGTGCCTATCGAATACGCATATGACTTAATGCACTTATCAGTTGTATGACTCACCCCGACTTCCCCCAGCAATATCAGTCAAAAGGTGAGTCATTGACATATGAAATAGTGACTCACATGTGCACCATTGTACCAAATTGTCAGTCACCAGAGTGACTCTGGGGTGGGTCAATTCACGTCAGACCCATTGACTCTGTACAGAGGTGATTGGTGCCATTGCACCTCATCATATTACAGTAGGGACATTCACTTGGCTGGTTTAGGTGACAGTAATGGCATCTTTTTTGCTATTTCATTAAAAGTTTGAAATAACAGATCTTATTTTGATACTTATATCTTTAGAAATGAATGAAATATTCATTAGAAATAACGATTGATTTCAACATTCTTATCAAAGGTACCATCACATGCACGAAAAGCATATTCAATATTCCAGAAACTCAAGAATAACACGCCATCACGTTTTGGTCAGTTACTCCAGACACTGTACACCTTGTAAGATTTGAGCTCAAATATCTGCTGAAGGGGGAGATAAGATGTGAAGGACTAGTTCAGTGGTCAAGTAAGTTTGTCTTATATGAGAGAAGGCTTTGATAGAAGGAATATGGTAAAGAAATCATTCAGAAATCTTATTCCGTTAAGGAGATATCCAAGTTAAACACTGTAGAAATGACTGGTGTAGTAAGTCTACTATGGAAGGTTGGCGTCCTCATCCTCACATTCTTAACAATTTGTAATGTATTTTAAAGAAAATGTATTGAACTTTTTCCCCCATTTTATTTTTTTTCCCTCAAACTTTCCTTAGATGGTAAATTATAATTACCCTTACAAGACTCTGTTTTACTACTTTTTAGACATATCCAATGGTTTTTAAGCCACAAAATTGAAAGACAAAATTTGATGGAATACATAAAGAATTTTAGGAATCTGAGGCAGTGACATCACAACTACAATCTTAGACAAAACTGGTTGGGACACTCCGTTCCCCCATTCAGCGTTGATGAAATGAGTAGAAACTTGATAATTGCTTTCCATGTATCTGTATTTCCTAGTGAAATATGTTGTCAACATTTAATGGAGTGAAGTTTGGGGTATGGGAGAGGGGGGGGGAGGGGGAGGGGCTAAAAATAGCTGTACATAAATATTTGAATTAACATGCAAACTTTCCGGTAAGTGTCCCAACAGTTTTGTCCAAGATTGTAGTCTGATTTCAGTCGTTTCTACACAAATGATACCAAACCTCATACTTAAACATCTCCTTTTATACCAAACCTCATACTTACATATATCTCCTGAACGGAATGAGATTTTTGAATAATTTCTTCACCATTTTGTTTCTTTTGAAGTCTTCTTTCATATAAGTTGGACTTGCGTGACCTCTGAACTAATCCTTTCAGGACTATCTTTTTGCATTTTATTCCCAATAATATATATTAATAGGTATAAAGATAATCATCTTTTGGTGATCGTTTTATCATAAGTTTGTCAGCTTAGATAGATATACCCTTTTCTTAAGAAGCGCACAAATACTTTTTGTATTCATTTTGTAATGTTAATGCTCAAATAAATGACAGATTAGTTCAGTGGTTAGGGAACAAAATGGTGAAGAAAGTGCTTCCATATCTTATTTCATTAAGCCTTACTCTACCAGCACGTTTTTGAAAACGTGCTTGGGAGGCGGAGTCAAAGATGGGGCACCCAAAATGGCGATATAATAGAGTAAGGTTTAAGCACAGGCTGATTATTGAAGGGTCCTCATGTCTTCTGAGCTGCATAGTCAGACTCGTTCCGTTTTAGTGACCTGGTGGGCCTCCCACCGATCGTGCTGCATATACTTTTGAGTTGGCACAGTTGTCGCGGGTTGATTAATCCTTTACTCTACCAGCATGTTTTGAAAACGTGCTTTGGAGGCGGAGTCAAAGATGGGGAACCCAAAACGGCGATAATAACGCAACGTGGTAGATTATGGGTTAAAAGATATTCAAATTTAAAGTTGTTGTATCTGTGAAGAAATTGTAACACCCCAAATTCCAGGGAATAATATGATAGAATACATGAAGAATTTGATGATGCGATGTCGCAACTAGTCTGATTTCAGTTGTTTCTACAAAAAATGAAACAGAACTTTAAACTTAGATATCTCTTTGATGGAATAAGATTTTTGGATACTTTCTTCACCATTTGTTTCTGTTGAACTTGCTTGACCCCTGAATTGATCATTTAAGATAAGTAACTTAAAATTGTCATCATTCAAAGGAGGCTTTATTTGTACATTTTCGTAGTACTGACCATTGGCACTGTAAACCTGTAATGGTCTACTGATGTGTTCAGAAGTTTAACATATACAGTATTTATGGGTGACCCCAGCAAGGAGCTGCAGCCCTTTTTGCACTTCCATTTTGTAATTAAATTTTTACCTTTGAAAGATTGAAGTATTAAAGTTTTTATTGTGCCCCATCTAATAGAAGGTCATATTGACCATGAAAGGTCGCATTGATGTAATGCATATTCAGTATTAATATATAAAAGAGGTTATATTTGTGTATTGGAAGCTGAAATCCCTGGTTTTGTAATGAAATATATTTTTACCTTTTTCAAATTTGAACAATTTTTTTTTTTTTTATCATGCTGCATCCAATAAACATAGATCGCATTGACCGTGTTATGCATATTCTGTATTAGGTCAAAGGATTCATATTTGCTGAAGAAAATTAGTTCTTTCAATTTATCATTTTAATGGGGGAAGACTGTCATTGTCTGTTCTTAATATTGAATTGTGTACACTTCCATAGATCTTAAAGAATTAGTCCCCGGGGGGGAGGGGCTGGGGCACTTCCATATGTGAGGTATATATACATGTGCAGCCCGAGCAGTTGTCTTTTTCAAAATTTGTGTAGTGCAGGTATCGAAAATTCAACCTCTCATACTGCTGGTCTCAAAAAAATTGCATATTTTTATACTGCAGGTATCACAAATCATTTATTTTTGTACTGCAGGTATCAAAAATCATTTATTTTTGTACTGCAGGTATCAAAAATCACTTATTTTCATACTGCAAGTATTAAAATCATAAACTCATACTGCAGTTACCAAAAAAATCTCTCATCCTGGCAGTTTAATTGTGAAATTTGGGCAGCACATACCTACCACTTTAGTATGGAAATGACCCCCCCCCTCCCCCCCCTCCCTCCCTCCTTAGAGGATTAGTTCAGTGGCCAAGCAAGTCTTATCTTATATAAAAGAGGACTTTAAAAGAAACAAAATGGTGAACAATCAGACAAAAGTCTTATTAAAGGAGATTTTTAAGTTTAAAGTTCTGTATCATTTGTGTAGAAACGACTGAAATCAGACCATTTATCTGAAATTTTGTGGCTTAAACACCCCATTGGATATGTCACAGAAGTAAACTACACTAATCATTTCTGCACAGATAATCCAGAACTTTATGCTTTAATATCTACTTAACGGAATAAGATATTAAGATAATTTTTCACCGTCTTGTTTCTATTTTAAAGGAGCTAGCCGAAAAGTGGGAGCATTAGTGTTTGCTGATTTCATAGATTCATTTTATATCTGTGACTAATATATGTAGATTTGAACCAATAGGAGTTGCATCACACTGTCTGCTTACAACAAAATTCACCCATCACATGCAAGCGAACAATTTCCAAAAAAGTCAAAGGGAAAACACTTGCATACTTTGGGTTGGGGATTTAGTCATGTTTATGATATTCTGTAGCACAAAGGTGTATGATTTAGTGTGAGACTCACACTAAATACGCCCTCACTCTTCGGCTGAGAGCTCCTTTTAAGTCGTCTGTTGTATTAGATGAACGATGGGTTGCTTGACCCCTGGATCACCTCTAAATATAATCAATGTGAGTGACACGGGTACAGATGATTCAAAGATTGATTTTTGAGAGAAGAAAAATGAATTAACCTGTCTTGAGTTAAATGATTAACAGCTTTTCAACCAATCACCGCATGAATTTGCCTAGCAACAAAATCTGCGTAACTAAGTGGGGCAAACATCCTACGCGGTACTGGTACAGTACAGCTAGCTACCGGTGCGCGCTCGTGTTGTCAATGCAATTTACTGTACAAAACAAATTTATGCACACACAGACTGAGTGACGGCAAAATGGTGAACAAAAATTGTGCTTACGGGCCCGCTGCGGGCTTTGTAAATCTGGTTGCTGTTACCCAGAACAGTTAGCAAACTGAATTTTGTTTATCCTATTTGCTAAAGATCCGGATAAGTGCCATAAATGAATTAAAGCTTGCGGCAGACCTTGCAAACATCTAGGCTAAATGTCAACCATTGGTAATGCACGATTGGGGATTTGAGGTTTGTTTGCCCCACATAGTTACCACGTTGCTATGGTGGGCGTGGCCTATTTGGAAACCTGGAAAGGTTAATTGTGTGATTAGTTAAAATGTGTCCAAAGTTGTTATAAAAGATTGATAGCTATATGTATCATATACCTGTAAATTCATGCTTTCCAGTCCTTTGTCATCAATAAATGTTAAGATGGACATGGTGGAGTTGTTTCTGTCTTTTTCTTGGTAAAATGTATTTTGATGCTTAATGCTTCAATGCTTTGCTATTTATTGAATCCACTTTTCAAAATCCTGAAATCCTAAAGAATTGTCAGTGGTTCCTTTTTGATGTCGGAATAACTGCTAACTTGTCGGAATGACTGCCAAATTGTTGGAATGACTGCCAACTTGTCGCAATGACTGCCATATTGTCGGAATGACTGCTAGATTATCAGAATGGCTGCCAAATTGCCAAAATGGCTTCCAAATTGTCAGAATGGCTGCCAAATTTTGGAATGACTGCCAAATTGTCGGAATGACTGCCAGCTTGTCAGAATGACTGCCAAATTAATGGAATGACTGCCAACTTGTTGGAATGACTGCCGAATTGCTAGAATGATTGCCAAATTGTCTGAATGAATGCAAACTTTTCGGAATGACTGCAAACTTTTCGGAATGACTGCCAAATGGAATGACTGCCAAATTGTCGGAATGACTGACTGAAGATTTTGTTTTTGTATCGATGGAATAGAGCTGGAGAGAGCCCCTTTGCAGGTATGGCACGAATCCCCTGCAATATTGTTAGAATTGTTCATTTGCTTTTCATTCAGAAAATGTTGACTGCTTTCAAGCAAACTTTGGCAAACCCTTTCTGATGAACATTTCAGGTTGGGTGTTTGTTGCTACCCTTATGTATCAAGGCAACCCCTACCCCTTGTGTCCCATATTCTTTGTGAGTCTGCAAGGAGGCTGTTAAAAGTGTGTGATTTACCAGGGCCAGAATGGCCAATCATGAGTCCAGTGGTGGCACCTAAATATTACTACCAAGAATGAGAAGGGCAGCTGTGCCACATAGAGGAAGAAGTACGTTTTACCATCATAAAATGGTAGACGATTGTTACCCATTTTTAATGTGCTATGACAGCAAACCATTCCAGTCGGGAATGTGATTCTTCCCCTCCACTCACTAGAGCTCCACCTTGTGTGGTTCACCGTAAATATGGACAACTCGCTCTTAACTCATTTCTGAACTTCAATTCACTAGTGTTAGTGATCAATATCTTTCTGAGTAATACGTTCCCGACCAATTATCGTTGATGGTGTTCTTTCTCACAAACCTGATTAGTGTAGGTGGTGAACCAAGGGGAAATAGCGTCAAAAAGTGTAGGTGGTGTCAATAAGTTGGAGAAAATACATATCAGTGCCTCCCTCATAGCTTTTCCGAGAACAAAATATTACATCACTGGTAATGGGGAAACCAGGTTGCATGGCCCTCAAATTGAATTAATGTGTGCTCCCCTCCCTTCCCCTCTCTCCCCTAAAAAAGGTTCAACAAAAAGTTAAATCTTATGTTGTGAAGTAATACACACGGCGGAGTTGGCGTTATGATAGATATACAAAATAGACCTTCCAAAGTTTGAGCAACGGGTACGCTTCAGTGTCTTTTTAATACAAATCTTAAGGGAAGGGGGGGGGAGAGAAATACACAACAGGGACGTTTTTGATAATTTTTTGACTCGTTACCTCCCCTGCCTTCTTCTCCCCTCCCCCAGAAAAACTCCTTTTAAAAGAAAAAAATCTTCGATTATCAAAACATTTTTGTGAAATGTTCTGGTCTTTTTTTGTTGGTCTATTTTCAGGATAATTTTAGGGGTACTTTCTTTCATTTCCCGACAATTTTCTTCAATTATAGAAACATTTTTGGAAAATTTTCCTTTAAACAAAATGTGCAGTTTGATTTGTTTGATGGGACCAAAATGCTCAACTGGGGTGTCACTTCATTGGGGGTGGGGGCCATTACAAAAGGCCCTGGTACACTTTCTTCTCCCCCCCCCTTCCAACACACACACATACACCCCTAAAGATGTTTTAATTACCCCCAACACACACACACACACTCCTAAAGATTTGTTAACTATAATAAAGAATGCAAAAATGCTTGAATTATAAAGGATATTTACCCCCTCCTCCCCCCCTCCCTTCTTCATTATATGAATGTTCATTTTTTGTTTGTTTCACTATTGGTATAACATGAACTGTACAAGAATGTGCTTAGCCCATCTGCTCATGTACCTAAAAACAGCTTCTATTTTTAAAATAAATTTCTATTGTCAAAATGACTGGACTAAAGCCTTCACATTACCATTATACTCCTTTTTTTGGTACTTGATCAACTATGTACCAAAAACGCAAACAAAATTTTTGTTAGCTATTCTGGCACAGATTTTTATGTACCAAGAAATGAGTATCTGAATCTGAATCTGAATCGGTTAAGTCGGCAAAAATCCTTCAAAGGACATTAACGCCAACCGAGCGTAGAAAGTATGAGTAAAAAACATAAAAAAAACTAGTTAGCAATACAAGTGTTAGTAAGTTTAGCTTTGAAACAGTTGAGACTTGGTGCATGTACAATGTCTGGCGGTGAAGCATTCCAATCCTTTAGTGTGTGAGGGAAGAAAGAGTGTTTATATACATTCGTTTTAGCATAGGGAATCGGAAATTAAGGTCATGATTATTTCTTGTATTAGTTCTGACGGTGGGGATAAGTTCATCTTTATTGATGGCGACAAGATTGTTATTGATTTTATATAGCATATGTAGCCGGGTGTTTTATCTTCTTGTTTTAAGCAGGGAACAAAGTATAATGGTAATGTGAAGGTTTCATTCCAGTCCATTTTGACAATAGAAATCCATTTTGAAAATAGAAGCTGTTTGACGTTCTCATGCCGTAGCACCCAGCACGGGAGCGAAGCATTGCCGTGGCACTATGATTTCAATTAACACATGTTTTTTTTTTTTTTCAATTTTTGTATTGATTAACTTAACATAATTTTATACACAAGGTCGTGCCTTCGGCAATCAAGGCACTTTTTAAGGCACTGAAGCAAAAAAATAATGTCTATATATAGTTTTAGAAATACCTACAAAATCTGATTACACCTCCGGAAATGTCTTGATTTGCCCAGGCATACTCTTTTGTCAGTTTGTAAAACCTGGCAAAAACTAATTAAACATATTTACCTTTTCAAATATAATGAATATAACTAATTAATCACGGAACTTCTCTTCCAAACATTTAAATTTCCCTCCAGCAAACGTCAGGGCCGTTGTGACAAGAAACACGATTACGTAACCTTTGTTCGCGCTTCTTTTGTTAACAATGTGCTAAAGGGATTTGAGCCTTCACAGTGATGTTCAAACATACACATTACAGGCTGTCTTTTCTGTAATATGCCTATTTGATGGTCAAATTGTAAGGGGCTTAAACAAGGGTACCAGGATTGGGCCGAAGCTTAGAATAAGATGGAAGGAAAAGTGTGTAACCAAGCAGTGCAATTCTTTATTTGATCTTTAAGAGGAAATAACTCTTTTTGTTAAGTAACAAGCGGATGACGATGAAACGTTACAAGCTATTGCCATTATATGTATTAGGAGTGAGTATCGAAAAGAGCAAGTTTCGAATGGATGAATATTTTAGTGTAACTGTGATCAGAAATTGAGGAAAAACAAAACCCTGTATATAATAAACTTGAAATTACATTAAAAAAGTGTTTCAAAAAGTTATTGTTTTAAAACCACCAAGAGAGAAATAAATTTTTCGTATATACCTCTGTACCTTGCTGCTGCAAATCGCTTGTTAAGACTGTGAATTCGGCTGAAGTACTGTCATTACTTTCGTTAGTTCGTCAGAGTATTGTTTGTCAGCAGGTTGTAGTAGATGCACCACGTCTTGAAAAAATAGAATCTTTGTTTCATCTACTCTCATCTTTCGAAGGTGTTTGGAGTTGGTCGGACAGTACAAAATGAGAGTCTTCCTAAACAGAAGGTATGAGAAATATTCCCATAAATTTTCATATTTTTCATTATCGTGTTACCTCGCCATCTTCTTGATTTCGACATGTATACTTTTGTTGCTTTTTTACTAATAAAGGATTAGTTCAGTGGTCGAGCATGTCCATCTTATATGGAAGAGGATCCAGAAGAAACAAAATGGTATCGAAAGCATTCAAAAATCTTATGTCGTTAAGGAGATATTCAAGTTTAAGCTTTGTTATCATTTGTATAGAAACGACTGAAATCAGACTAGTTGTGATGTCATAGCCTCAGATTCCTCAAAGTCTTTATGTATTTTAAAGAAAGTTTATTTATTTTGTTTACTATCAAAATTATTTTTCCTCAAGCTTTCTTCAGGTGGTATATTATAAATACCCTTCCTAGATTCAGTTTTACTCATTTTTTGACATATCCCATCACAAAATCGCAGGAAAAAATAAGATAAAATACATAAAGACTTTGAGGAATCTGAGGCTATGACATCACAACTAGTCTGATTTCAGTCGTTTCTACACAAATGATACCAAACTTTAAACTTAAATATCTCCTTAACGGATTTTTGAATGCTTTCTTCACTATTTTGTTTCTTTTAAAGTCCTCTTTCATATACGATAAACATGCTTGACCACGAGGGCAGCTATAACGAGTGAAAAAGCTGAGTTTTATATAAACAACCTCAAAATATCGAAGATGTAAGGTAGCAAGGAATAACTTGTTTCCAAGGTTTGCATCGTATTGAACTATACCGTGACTGGTTAGGATTAATTCCTCATTAGCTTAACGTATTAGGATGCCAACTGAAAGCAGTAGCCTTAATGGAAAGGGGAGGGGGTCTTAGTTTTGAAGTATGCAAATGTCATACACCAGTTTGCGAAGAATTGTTACTGTATTATTGTAAGCCGGATGTTTTTTCATGTTTTTTTATAAACAAAATTACACTTTGCCTCTTTATTTAGTGGGGGATAGCACTTAAGCATTTAATAATGTTTTTTTTAAAGCATCTATTATTCTACATGATTTTGTTAATGAAATTTACCTTCAAACTTATTATATTTCTACCTTTAAACTGTTTACCACATTAAATCAGTGCTGCGTCATTTCCCCCGAATACTGGGGGAATATAACAGTTTCACCTTTGTCACTTTGAGTCAGAATATATAGCCCCCATCCCCTCCTCCAACCCTACCTTTTGGACAACAATAACTGAAATTGTGTTAACATATTATGTAGCATGAAGATTAATGTTTCTGCTGGGCATAGTGAGTTTGAAATATAATTCTTTGTTTTTGAGAATTTGAGGTTTTTTGCTTAGGTGCGTGACATTTCCCCCGGGTTACCCTGTTGATGATAAACTGGTGGTGATGATCATATATAACGATAATGCTGATGCATAGTATAACTGTATATCACAACAATGATGATATTTTTGGTAATGATTATGGCCAATTCCTCAGTAAAAATTTCCCAATTCCACATGAATTATATGGAGATATATGAGATTTACGTGCCTTGGCGGTCGGTGGGGGTGCGATGATCGCACCCCTCTTGTCTGGCCTGTAGTATGTTGCAGGTGTTTAATAAAGAACTGTTTTGAATGATTTCGGTTGGAGATGAAGTTGGGAGGCTGACAGAGAAAACATTTTAGCAATGATTATAATAACACAAACAGAAATTTAATCAACAATATTTTTTGCTGTAGATGCCATCCTAAGTGTCTCATGATCTTTGTGGTCAGCGTCATGGTAGCCATAGAGATATTATGCAGTATCACCTTCGTGACTCACATCCCCATCGATGCGTTCATCCGAGGAAAGGTCCGGAGATCGGTTAACACACTGACCTTCTTTGCCACTGGCAGGAAACCTCCAGATTTCTCAGGTACAGATATCGGTGTAGCGACTGGAGCAATACAGTGCCACCTACATAGGTTTTATATGGGAGGGAAGGGGAAGGGGGGGGGGTTGGCAATAGCTCATCCGGTGTAGAAGTAAAAGGGGTCTTATCTAAAATTATTAGGACCATGTCCCCCTTCTTGTGTTGAGGGTAATGGAATGGGGTACAAGGGATCTTGATAACGTTATTTCATGCTGCCATGGCATACGACATCTATGAACGATCTTGAACAATGATTATTCGAAACACACTTTAACACCTTTAATTTCGTAATATTGGGAAGAGCGTAGATCAACGACAACCTAAGTAATGTTTATGAATCTTAGCTATTTACTAGGTATAAGTATTGATGTTAGAGAAGTTTTGTAGCCCTCAACATGTCTCAAAGAGCTTTGCTGAATATCTTAGAGTCTCTAGAAAATAATTATGCTGAGTAGTTAAACATTAAAAATGGTATACCATGCTTAACATTTGAACCAACGTTAAGTTTTGTACTGGTAAAGTTTAACACTTCTTCGAATTGGGTGGCCCACCCCCATTACCACCATCACGGCGAAATTGTAGGCCTACTAGGAAATTATGTTTGGTTTTTTGGCACCATTGCCCCTACATCAACATTTTTTCTGTCTTTTTTATCACATAAAGTGTTCTGTGATAAGAAAATCTTTAATTGCCCACCATAAAATGTATTGTCTCTCTCTCACTGTCCACCCTCTTTTTGAGTGGTCGTGACCCTGTACATGCGCAGGATGCATGAATCGTTAAACTTGTTTTCTTTCTTTTTATTCTAAGAGTGTAAAACCATAGAATTAAGACCCCCTCAGTCGTTCGCATTGGTGGCATTAGTGGGATACCCAAGATCAGGCGTCACGTGGTCAAGGTTGTTAATTCAACGTGCAACAGGCGTCTACACATCGACGGTGCACAAAGCAGAAATGTCAAAGGCCCGGATGCGAAAATGTAAGTATGAAATCTTGTATAGAAGACGTCACCCATTCTGGGAACTCAGCTCCCTATGAGCTGACTTCTAAGGTCACTTAGAATGAAAGGAAAATGATATGTATTGAAGAAAGAAAGAAAAGTACAGATGGGTGATTTATGGTATACGATCATGATTATGAAATGAGTTTGTAGATCCCAGAATGGATGACGTGTTTTAAACCAGATTCCGTAAATACATTCAGAAGCGAACGCCGCCGTGCTTCCAACGTCACTTCCGGTTTTCAATTTTTCCAATTGATCGCGAAAAATCAGCGATGTTAGCGATCATACATCCATTGGACCAAACATAGGGCCACATTTGTTTTCGAAAACATCACTGATTTCTCGCATACGGAAGATTTAAAATCGGAAGTGACGTTACCAGCACAGCACGGCAGTGTTAAATTCCAAATTCATGTATCGGACGATACCTTACTGTTCACTTCTCTGATACTATTGATCATGCTGTTTATTCAACAACATTTCTTTTAGCTTTCTCAATATATTCAGACTAATAAACAATACGAGGTTCTATTTACAAAAGGGAAGAAGGTAGGGCGAACTCGCAAAAAGTTAGTTCAACTCGTAAATGTGGGTTTACTCTTTACAAATATTAGCGATAAACTATCTAACAACTTGAATTTACAATAAATTGAGGAAAAACAAGGAGAGGGAAAAGGGACACAACATAAATACACTATTTACAACTGACTTACCGCTTAAACAGAGGTGCAGTGGCTAAGTGGTTAAGGAGTCTTGCTCGTATGCAAAAGGTACCGGGTTCGATTCCTGCCCGAGCTTTGTATTGTGCCCTTGAACAAGACATTTACTCGATTTGCTCTAGCCCACTCAGCTGTATAAGAGAGTCCCAGCATTGCTGAGGAGTTAACCTGCGATGGACTGGCGTCCCGCCCATGGGAAGTCATGTGCTCTCATCTGCTTGCGCCATGGATAAGCACCGGCCCTATGAGCATAATGGCTCGGATGGATTTATCTTTAGCTATCGACCAAACCAAACTCATCAAGTAAACGGGTCATTATTATCAGAAACTACTTGGATGATATAGTGAAATATGATTTATTCATAAATAGTAAATTAAGTTTCTAGCTTTCTGATTAGCTAATAGGTGGTCTCGAATACATTCGAGGCCAGGAATTTCCCTTTCTGTAAAAGCTTTATCCGTTCTTCAGTTTACTAACAAAATCACGATTTTCATTGGTATTAATCGGTACCCGTCTTACCCCAGGCATCACAGATGTTATATCTTTATTTTCTGTCGTTTTTCTTTTATTGTGAAGTATTTCCAGCTGGCGATATCGATTATCATCACGGCAGAACGGTTTGCGTGAAGACACACCGGTATGAACCGCAACATATCAATGAATTTGAGGCCGCCATGTTGGTTCTTCGAGATCCGTTCGAAGCTATTTTTGCAGAGGCAGTGAGGTCCGGTGAAATAAGAAACACCGAAAATAAGACGGCAGTAATACATCACATCCAAAGCAATAGTAAGTTTGTTACACAAGATCGTGAAGTGACTTCAGGAGTACCGCCCTGGCAAGAGGGTCCAAGCTTTGACCCATGCATAAAAGGTTAATCGGAAAAGAGAAATCAGGCGCGGATCCAGGAATTTCCGACAATTCTGTTGTGCATAAGGTTTGATACGCTGTGTGCAAAACCCACTCTAGCTCTAGACTTATGTAGATATCAACTATAATTTTCACAAAGGGACTAAATGATGAGCGTATATGTGGTTGAAAAGGAAGGGGGGGCGCACCCCTGGATCCGCGCCTGGAAATAAATAAAATGTCGTCAGTATAAACAAAAATTATAGGGTTCCATTTACCAAAACCGAATAAAAAACAACACTGAAAATTTTCCAAATAAAATAATTGTGCTCACCATCATCAAAAAGTTTGTCCCCATTTGTACATCCGGATCATTGTTTTTTCCTTCTATTTTTTTCTTCTAACATACTTTGTGTTTCTCTCTTTTCTGACATCCATTGTCTTGTTTCTTATTGCAGGATGGAAAAGTTACGTCATGCGAGAAGGACTTCGTTGGCGGAACACGTATATCCAATGGATCGATCTCAGCAAAAGCACATTAGTAATTCATTTACCGTCACTTGAGGCAAACACTTTTGACAATTTAAAAGAAATCGTGCGGTTTCTTAACATACCGGTTAAACCGGAACGATTGCAATGTGCGGTGGAAAGACATCAAGCATCTTCTTTTGTAGAGTCAGATAAAACTCTTTTGGAGAATATTGCACACGACCCTTTTAATCAGGAGTTAAGGAGTTTATTACAAGAGTATATTCAAGATGTAAATGTCTCTTTATATCAGAAAGGTTTAAGTACATTGCCCTCTAATTTTGGAATAAAATTGGAGCAAGATGACGTAGGAACAATGCCACCGGGATTTTTTGATAAATTTGATGATTCTTCAGAATTTCTGGACGATGACGATGAACTTGATTTAGGAGAGACAAGCGTGAAGAATCAAAGTAATGAATTTAATGCCAATAGAGGGGAAGGTTTTGGTGAGGAGAATTTTAGAACAAGACCTGTTTCAGATGATATTTTGG
Source organism: Chiridota heheva (assembly GCA_020152595.1). Taxonomy (NCBI): domain Eukaryota; kingdom Metazoa; phylum Echinodermata; class Holothuroidea; order Apodida; family Chiridotidae; genus Chiridota; species Chiridota heheva. Next base: position 646,674 of record JAIGNY010004390.1, on the reverse strand, counting down.
GACATAAGGATGACCCAAAAGATAAACGCACTGTTGACCTGCGGCAACAGTCCAGTCAAATATCAAGAAAGATTGATGACGTCAGTGTGGATGACTTGGAAGATGGAGGGGATGACACTCTTAAAGATGGACGCAGTTGATACGCAATCTGACGACGATACGGGAGGATATAAATGTGATGGGTGTGGAGAGTGACTAAAGCCTATTGCGCGAAAGACCATTTTTGCCCAAGTAACAATATATTTTCTGAAATTCAAGAAATGTGCAGCGGATCATAAAAATTACATAATTTGTTTGACAGTGCATGTTTCCATGGAATTAACTGTTCGATGTGTCTTCGATAATTTGAAGACTTGACTTTTGCATTTCGGACGACTAATTTACTTATCATAATCTTTAAAAGCTAACAACTTTCAATCTCGTCACCGCGCCAGAGTTTGACCCTTTTCTTGGTGGAGAGAAGAAGGAGGGAGGGGGGGGGGGGGTAGCGTGTATTTACGATGAAAATTTGAGACACAGCTTTTCTTAATTTCAACTCTGTAAATTTATTCTATTTCATGTTATTTAGTTATTTTCATAATTAGTTTTTTGAGGGGATGGGATTAGACGGGTTGGAAGATTAAAAACAGGGCGTGTACCCACTTGGCGATGCCACCAACAACCTACCACGAGTCAGGACGGAATTTTGATACTTTCTACATACAAGTTTGAGAAACAATCTCCTTGAGAATGTCAAGAAGTTGCGTATCTCGGAATTTAAATCTTTTTCACAAAATATAGCTCGTAATACAATACAAATAATCCTCTATTGTCAAGTTGAATTTAGATATAAATTTCTTCACACATATAATGTGTAGACTTGCAACAGTCGTTCGTTTGATAACCTCGATAAACAGCTATCGTGGCCAGAGGCGGACTGGGGGTTAACATTCCATCGTCGAGGTGCCCCAAAGAGGCGCCAAGACGTACTAAACGGGGGAGAGCGTGCACACCCGGTGGGCCGCTCCGGCTTGTGTTTCACGCTTTGTGAAGCATATTAGACACTATTTTGAAGCCAGGGCGGGAGCGCATCGGTCATTGACCGATGGACCGACTGGCCAGTCCGCCCCTGGACGTAATATTAGATTAAAAATTCTACGATTGCATCTTTGCTAATTTACACTCATTTCGTATATTTCTATCCATTCTCGTGGGCTCTATATAGAAGGTGGGATCGGGTGGAATTATTTCTTGATTTCATCGGCAAGTGAGTTAACTTTTCCTCAAACTGAAATTATCTGTTACTCTAGGCAGTTAGATGGAGATGACAATTTCTTCACTAAATTCTGTTTTTTCTGATTGTTATTTTACTTTGTTGTAAGCGACAAGAATATACGGAATGTTGCCTAACTTTTACCAACTATATGAGTTTGTGCCGTTATGTTTTATAATACAGAGGTGCGGCAAGAGGGGAAACTACGGTGGTCCATTATGGACGTTGAAATAAATATTTTTGTTGCAAATCTGAATAAACAGATTCGCAATCTGAATAAACATATTCGCAATCTGAATAAACTGATTCGCAATCTGAATAAACAGATATGCAATCTGAATAAACAGATTCGCAATAAACACAATCTGAATAAACAGATTCGCAATCAGTTTGAACAGATCCGCAATATGAATATAAACAGATTCCCAATCTATTTAAACAGATTCGCAAAATATATGTAAACTGGTAAATTAAGTGTCTATCAATTTTCCTTGGCAAGTTGCTGCTAATCGAAAAATCTCCAATTTTTGAGATATATCCTTCAATCTTCGGAAAATTGTCCTTTATTTTCGACAATTTTCCGGGAAATTTTCTTCGATTTGAATGATACATGTGTATGCCCATGTAAGGTAATGGACTTCTGCCGGGCACATAGTGGTGGATGTGGTCAGTAGGGTCATGAAAAAGGACCCCAAAATTGAGCTAGATCAGCTCGTGAGTAACCTGATAAAACCTACTGAAAAATGTTCGGAATAGTCCCAGGTATCATGATTGGCCACTGCCAAACATTTTTAGTGGTGTGGTGTGCCCGCCAACCGTGGCCGTCAGACCTATAAACCGGTACACCAAAATTGAGCTAGATCAGCTCGTGAGGTAATCTGATGAAACCTCAAGGGCCCCCACAAATAGGAGGCCCACAAACAAGTTCCCATCTGTGGCATGTGGGGCCAGGCCCACTGTTCAAAATTGGAAATGTGTATAGGGCCCGCTCAACACTATGACAAAAACATAATGATTGCCTCTAGTTTTGGTGAGCAATCAAAACTTCCTCACCAGGGTTGATTTTTCTTCCTCTCTGCCACCGTCATATTTTGAATCATTATTTACTTGATATCTTTTGAAGGGGTTGTCTTGCATTTTCCTGTAGATATGCTATATTGAAATTCTGCTGTGTAGTGGCGTAACACTGGGCCAGAGACTCTTCGGCGGTTGCTAAGATAGCCCGGGCCCCTTTTCGCCTTCTTCGATGTAGGAGCCCCTTCACGGACCTGGTCGGTTGCTTATGACTCCTTTTCTGATCGCCTTCCCCAATGTAGGGGCCCTTTCACGGACTTCGTCGGTTGCTTAGATAGGGCCCTTTTTATGATCGTCTTCTCCGATGTGGGGGCCCCTTTCATGGACCTTTCGGTTGCTAATAAATGTGATTATGTTCAGTTATATTGTATTTTAAGGGTGAAATTTTTCTGAAAGGGGATCGGGATGTGCCCAGAGCCCCAACATTTCTAAATCTGGCCCTGGCTTTGGGCACAACCAACTTCCTCTCGATTCCTTTTGTAAAATTAATCACGTAGTATTAAAGGTAGGGGGCAAAATTTGCAAATTATATCAAAATCTTTAATTTGATTTATGAATGTTTGTAATTATTCTAAGAATTTCAAAAGAGTGTATCAAAGATGGCGGATTCTGGGCTTTAGGCATGTAGATTACAACACTAGACCTGTCGTGTCCTGAAAGATACGACTGGAGAAAAAAACTGACCTGTCGTGTCAGGTTTTCTGGGGTTACTATAAAACGACAAAAAGTGACGTTTTTCGTGTCTTGAGAGACACGAAATTTCATTCTGGGCATTTTACAAACAGACCTGTTTTTTTTTTTTTTTTTTCATTTTTGGGAAATTTTCTCCTGTCGTGTCCTAAGAAAAACAGAAAAAAGTACCCCAGGTCTGTTCATTTTTGATAATTTTTTGGCCAATTTTCGCAATTTCCTGCAACTTTTGGAAACTAACAAAGTAATTTTTCTTCAATTCTTTCAATTTTATTTTAATAGTTTCCTAATTTTACCCCCAATCGGGCAGGAGGCATGCAATCGGGAAGGTGCCACTCCCCCTGCCCGCTTCCTACGCCTCAAGTGGATAAACGTTCGTTTAAATTGATCGATCGAAATACAGTGGTTCAATTTGCATTAATTCTAAAAAACCGATCAGTTGTCGGTTTGGAACACCTTATTAGCAGATTAGCCTATATATCTGTATATTGTTATAAGATGCACACCACCATATTTTGAACACATTTTTAAGGCTATATACCCGCGCAATATGGGTCGCGAGGTGGAGTGATGGGACCAGTGGCGCAACAATAGGGCAGCGTAGGAACCGAGGGACCAGTGTGCCAAGTCCCCCTTCCTCTAATAATGAAGGTCGCATTTCCACTTTTGCACGTCCTTCAACTCCCACCTCCGCTCTTAGAAAAGGTGGGCCCTCGAGGGAAAGAACCTCCACATTTCACTGGTTTATCATGCTTCCATGACACGTTGCTGTTAATCGGGAAGTCTCTAATTTGTTGGCAATTTCCTTCATTTTTGGGCATGCAGCTTTCTTAAGTTTGCTTCATTTCTCGGGAAATTTTGTTTCAATTTTTGGAAAATGTTGCCAAATTGTTCAATTTCTTTTACAATTTTATGTTAATATTTTCACAATTTTACATCTCAAACGGGCAGAAAGTATGTAGCCGGACAGGTAAAATCCTCTCAAAGGGGCAGGGGGAGGGGTTGAGGTTGGGAGTTGGAGCTTGCTATCCTTCCCCCACTTCCAACACCTCTACCTCCCACCAGGGGCGTAACTAGACTTCGAGCGCTGAGGGTATAAGACAAATCTAAGTGACAAGAAGATAATTTTAAATTCTTATATTAAAATCTACTCAGACCGCAGTCAAATAAGCATTATAAGGTTACCATTTCTGTATACAGACAGAAGAGAAATTTCCCCTGAAAATTGAGAACATTCGGGCAAAATTGTGCAAGGGTTCATGGTGAAGCCTTGCTCATATTTCTTGTATATATGTTAATTTATATATATATATATATATATATATATATATATATATATATATATATATATATATATATATATATATATATATATATATATATATATATATATATATATATATATATATATATATATATATATATATATATATATATATATATATATATATATATATATATATATATATATATATATATATATATATATATATATATATATATATATATATATATATATATATATATATATATATATATATATATATATATATATATATATATATATATATATATATATATATATATATATATATATATATATATATATATATATATATATATATATATATATATATATATATATGTATATATATATATATATATATATATATATATATATATATATATATATATATATATATATATATATATATATATATATATATATATATATATATGTATGTATGTATATATATATATATATATATATATATATATATATATATATATATATATATATATATATATATATATATATATATATATATATATATATATATATATATATATATATATATATATATATATATATACATATATATATATATATATATATATATATATATATATATATATATATATATATATATATATATATATATATATATATATATATATATATATATATATATATATATATATATATATATATATATATATATATATAGATAGATAGATAGATAGATAGATAGATAGATAGATAGATAGATAGATAGATATGTAGATAGATAGATAGATATACAGATAAATAGATAGATATTTATATATATAAATATAAATATATAGATAGATATTGATAGATAGATAAATATTTATATATATATATATATATATATATATATATATATATATATATATATATATATATATATATATATATATATATATAGATGGATAGATATTGATAGATAGATAGATAGATAGATAGATAGATAGATAGATAGATAGATAGATAGATAGATAGATAGATAGATAGATAGATAGATAGATAGATAGATAGATAGATAGATAGATAGATAGATAGATAGATAGATATGCATTATATGGTTACCTTTTCTAAACAGGCTGACAGGCAGAGGAGAAATTTCCCCTGAAGATTGAACAAATTCGGGTTTCATGGGTGAAAATTCGGGGTTCATGGGTGAAGCCTTGGTCTGAATGTTTCTTGTTTTTATGCCTCAAAATGGAGTCGGGCATCAGGGAGTCCGAGCAAACTAGGTAAAGGGATCTAGGGGTAGAAGTCTCGCTTAAGGGCCTCTTGGAAGTGGTTCAGGAGCCCTCTGAAGATTTATTGTCTTTAATGCCCGCAACATGGTGGAAAATCAACAAAAACTGACAAAGGTCGGAAAATTTAAATGACAATAAGAATATAATTTTTAATGTTCATGTTAAATCCTACTCAGACAGTCAGATTATCATTGTGTTAGGGGCGAAGCTCGAAAAGATTTATGAAAAGTTACGGGGGTAGGGGAATTTTCTTCCACGAGATCACTTTCCCCCACTTAACCCCCAGAAAATTTTGTAAGTGACATATTTTGTCCGATTTATAGGCTTCTCCCCCCCCCCCCTCAAAAAAATAGATATATTTGCCCCTCGCTTGTCCCAAATCCTGGCGACGCCACTGCCCAAATGGCCCTCTCTTTCATATATACAGTTGCCCAACCCTAGCCCAATCAGTATCGTCGGGCGGAGATGATTCTGATATTTAGACACTTTAAGTTCGGGCATGACGGACATTTTAATTTTCCAACAATTCTTTTTTAATACTGGGTCAATTTTTTGACCCGACGAAGTAATCAAAATTGGAATTGCCCTACGAAAATGTTTTTATAGGGCGTGTAACATCCCTACCTCTTAAGTTACGCGCCCCCCACTTCTCATATCTCCCATATCAATGCTTCTTCCACGGTAATGAGCGCAAATATGCTGGAAAACATTTTGCCACTAAAACATGAATTCTATGTTTGAGTTTAGTTCTTTATTTCACTGACTTCTTTATTTGCTCATTGCTTGTAATGACGTGACGCCCTGTACTGTAGTAGTGGTACACAATTACGTCAAAATTTTCAATATGCCATTATAGGTCTCCCTTTGTGAGTTACGACACCGTGACCACCAACAAAAACCTGTTTTGGGTAGCTCGAACACTTCAAAGAACGCATCGTTATGGTTGAAAAGTTTCGAATCAGAAATTCTTTCAATTTTCTCGTTCATTCGTTAGACAGTTAGAGGGTGAAAAGTTGCTGTTTGCACCCAAAACTTCTCCGTTGCGGTGTGGTGTGAGATTTTCACAATTCTACATTTATCAATAAATGAGATCTGACTGATTTTCAAAATGAAGGGTTTATTCGCGTTTCTTGTTGCTTGCTCCGTCGTCAATATCGGTAAGTTACAGCGAGTATTTCTTCTGCTTTTCCTGTTTCTTAATGCAGTAATTCTGATCTATCGTGGAAGACAATTTGCTGATATTTGAAAACACAATTATCGTAATTGTGCTCAAAATGCCTATTCATGCCATTGGGCCAGTCAAGCCTACTGAACCCTTACGAATTTGTGTTGAATTCAATAGGTCAATCAATATTTCATATGCCGCCGAGGTGGTGATTAATCCGTCGATCGGACGGTGAAGGCGCCGAGGGGTTGACGAGGCCGGCGAGCTTATGGCTGTATGGCGCCCTTTTGAAATTTTCAAATACACTAATTTCTACCTGACCCGAGACCCTAGCTTCGTCCCTGTGAGTCCATGTGGGGACGGTGACTACCCCAAGAGTACGATAAGGTTCTTGATGGTATAATCACTGGGGAAGCCACTGAGGGAATGACGGGGGTAGGATTGGAGAGGTTGCTGAAAGGGTGTTGACGCTCCTCAAGGATGGTGAGGCTGTTGTGGGATTGTGAGAGGTTCTTGGGGCAGAAGGAAAATAGCTACAACGTCATTATGGGTCGCGCAATTTCGGTTGTTTTTTTAAACAACAAATCAGTGGAGAATTATGGCCAAATAAGTTTGAAGGCGAGATTCATGCCATTCCTCGGTGGTCCTGGGCCGCCGATATAATCATGTGGTCAAACTCACTAAGGATGACTCTTCGAAACACTCAAATGGAAAATTTCGACACTTGCTTTTATGGCGTTTTCATGAGATTTAGAATATAAGTTTATAATTCTAAAACCATGCTGGAGGCTATATATAGGGTCGGCCCAGAGGCCACTTCCCTTCCCAATGATAATGTTTCTTAGAGGGATGGTCGTAATTCAAAATGAGGAGGGGTCTCGTGGCAAAGGTATTTCTGGTGGAGCACCATCTTCTCATCGTGAAACCGATCGTTTTAATGAAGGGCCCTTGGACCTCACATTTCAAAAATATATGTTTTACGGCGCTTGCGGCCCCCATATTTTGTTAGCCACGCACATGAGCATATGTGGTCCAGAAGTAGGTTATGCTTACAGGTTGAGTAAAATATAATGCCATAATACCTGCGGGTAGGGGATATTGTCCCCTGACCCCAACTTGGGCTGCCGTAGGGGCAAGTTAGCCGCCATTGCAAGCTACGACTCTGCAATATACATCAAACTTCCCACCATTATCGACTGAGCATATGGCCGCTCAGACCATGGAGGTACCACTAAAGTGGTACCTGTATGCTCATACACGCCACTAAGCTTCACTAATGTGGAGAGTACCACCATCATAACCTGCCTCAGCATATATGTTGAGCTACTACATCATTTATATTCCAGTTTTCTTTCGTAGGTTCGTCTCTTCTGTGCTATCAATGTACAAACTGCACCGTCGTAAAGGCTGAGTACGAACAAGATTGTACGGAATTATTCAATGACCCGATATGTGCGACGACCGTTAGTGACGCTGGGTGTAAGTACCACTTATGATTAAGCAGGTGTGTAGGAATGTACACCTCCCATGCCTCCCAGGGAAGGGGCACGAGAACCACACAAATGACCGGTTACAGCGGAAAGCTTGCACTGATAATTAGGTTTCCTATCAAACGTATCTGTTGCTTCTAATCGGGAAGTCTTCTTCTATCTGAGGAAAAGTTCATTCATTTTCGGAAAGTTTCCTTTAATTTTCGGGAAAATTTCATCATTATTGTGGAAAATTCCTTCAATTTTCGGGAAAATTTTAATTTCCTTTAATTTTCAGGAAATTTCCTACCATTTTCAGCAAATGTTGGCAAATCTTACCAACATATCTAAGAAATTTTACGAATTCGCATGTCTTCAATTTTACCAACCATTTTTTCCTTTCAATTGTATCATTTTAATTTATTGAAGTGGTGGTACAGCAAATTTTCGCCAAACGTTCTGTCTGTCTGTAGGCTTTACCACATACCCCTTTTCAAATAAGCAGGCTGACAGGGGTGCTTTCTCATCATTTTCAATGACTGAAATTTAAGAATATAATCAAAAAATACTTCAAAGATTAGTTCAGTGGTCAAGCCAGGGCCGGATTTAGCAATGGGCAACGTGGGCAGTTGCCCATGGGCCTCCACAACCAGGGGCCTCCAAATATCCCACGGAAAAAATTGTAAGGGAAAAATGTGGTAGCAACCTATTCATTTGTACTGAAAATTGGGCAGGCAAACAGGCTTATAAAATGAAAATTCTTGAACATGAATCTACTTAAAAAATCACAAAATACTGCACCATTTTGCATCTAAGCACCCTTAATCATTCCAAAAAATTCCAAAGGGGTACACCCCTCCCATTAGACCCCTCCCCCAGGACGGCAGTCATTAAAGTAGTGTGGGCCTCCACTCCTGAAGTTGCCCATAGGCCTCACATGTTGAAATCCGGCCCTGGGTCAAGCATTTCCATCTTATACGAAAGAGGACTTCAAAAGAAACAAAATGGTAAAGAAAACATTGCAAAATCTTCTTCTGTTAAGGAAATAGTCAAGTTTAAAGTTTGGTATCATTTCTGTAGAAACGACTGAAATTAAACTAGTTATTTCAGAGCCTCAGAATCTTCAAAGTCTCTAGTATGCATTTTAAAGAAAGTTTATATAATTCTTTCACTATTCAAATTATTTTCCCTCAAACTTTCTTCAGGTGCCATATTATAAATACCCTTCTTACATTCAGTTTTACTACTTTTTCGACATATCCCATGGTTTTTAAGCCACAAAATCGCAGAACAAAATATGATAGATATGATTTTTGAGTGCCTTCTTCACTATTTTGTTTATTTTGTTTTGAAGTCCTCTTTCATATAAGATGGACATGCTTGACCACTAAACTAATCCTTAAATATCTCCTTCACGGAATAAGATTTTTGAATGCTTTCTTCACCATTTTGTTTGTTTTGAAGTCCTTCATATAAGATGGACATGCTTGACCACTGAACTAATCCTTTAAAGATGTTGAGCTCTCTGCCAAGTCATATATCACAGATTTAGCACAAATAAAAACAAGTTTTAAACTTCAGGCTGCGATTACTCAAAAACTAAAGGTGCTATTTTTGTTAAATTATTTTGACCAATGTATAAAAAATAAATTTCCAAAAACCTGTCTGCCTGTAGAATTGTATAAATTTCAAACGCTCCATAAAGGTAAACTGTATAAAAAAGGCAGGATAGAAGCGGTGTTGATAGGCGGTGTTATTTGACCCCATTTCACTGCAAGTCTGGTACACCTTTATAAGTCTTATTTGACAGGTCATTTTTGTTCATTCTCTTGTATGATAATCTTATAATCAATTTTATCGTTCTTTCCCGCTCTCTTAGGGACATCGCGAGGGTGTAGGAGAATGGCCCTCTGTTTGCAGGTTGAGTTGTCAGGGAAATGCAACGCAACAGCCGGGATGGTCAAAAACTGTCAGACGTGTTGTTCCACGGACAAATGCAATGATGATAAATACTGTGCCGAAGGGGACGTACAATGCACTGCCAACAGCCATCGCTATTCATTATGGACGCTCCTTTTAATATTTTCATCTATAATTGTACTCAGATTTTTATAGGGTGGCTTACGGGGATTTCAGCTGTGGCAGTGAGCTCGTGTGAGTTGAATTATAATGACGTCACATCCAAGGCAGCGGTGACTGAGTACATTAATACCACTTTAATTTGAACGAGAGTCTAAATTTGTCTTTTATTCTCGGGCGCTTTTTTCTTGACGAGAAAATAATAATTTGCCAGCCTTCGGCGTCACAGTCACATGGCCCAGGGCGACTTCACCATGGGGTCAAGGATCAGACTCAGCAGCGTAGCCACGGGAACACCCCAATACATCAGAAATAACTAATAATACATTTATTTTTTTAAACTTGGGGAGTGTAACGCCCCCCTCCCCTGTTTTTTTTTTGGTGCAATTTTGTAAGTGTCTTCCTTTCTTTTCGAATGCAAAACTGGGCGGATCCGACTTTTCCCTCCAATCTCTCCAGTAATCTGAAAATATGGTTGTGTGACTTCAATATTCTCGTGTGTTATAAATGTTCCTATTAATAGGCATGCTTCCGGACTAAACAATATGGCTTCGTGACTTCAATATTCTCGTGTGTTATAAATGTTCCTATTAATAGGCATGCTGCTGGACTAATAATTGGTCATGTCCCGTGACCTTAACACCCGCACCCCAAAGGTTATCCTGAATTGAATTATAAATGCGTGACGCTTTTTGTTGTCGAGTAATTTGGTGCAATGGTAAAGTTTGCCAGGGGCATTAAATCAATCTTTTCTAATAAAGGGTTATTGCTATAAGGTGCATGTATTATATATAAAAAATGCCATAGAAATAAATTATATGCAAAAAATATTTTCCGAAATGATTGACTTGTGTTTACAGTGTTTTATTTACAGATTCAGAGGTATAACTGGATTTGTTTTTCATCAGGGAAGGGAGAGGGTTGGGACGGCAGAGGCAATAACCTACATTTTCCGACAAATTTGGATCTTGATCATTTAAAACAGCAGCATTATTAAGTGTCACCCTTGATGCGATGGTGATAATAATGACGATGCGATGGTGGTGACGATGCTGATGGGATATGTCAAAAAAGTTGTAAAACTGAGTTTAGGAAGGGTATTTATAATATACCACCTGAAAAAAGTTTAAGGAAAAATAATTTAAATAGTGAAAACATTAAATAAACTTTCTTTAAAATACGTAAAGACTTTGAGGAATCTGAGGCTGTGATATTATAACTCGTCTGATTTTAGTCGTTTCTACAGAAATTATACCTAAGTTATATCTCCTTAACGGAATAAGATTTTGCAATGCTTTCTTCACTATTTAGTTTCTTTTGAAGTCCTCTATCATATAGTATGGACGTGCTTGACCACTGAACTAATCATTCAATGTA
>JAIGNY010004390.1:597500-630000 GCA_020152595.1 Chiridota heheva | reverse complement strand
ATTTTCATATTTACAAGATTATTATTATACCCTGATATCCAATTTCGTCAAGTTCTGAGTCAGTCAAAATGTCAAAGAAGAAGATAGTCAAATTTTAAAAAACGCGCAGAAATATATGCAAAAATTAATATGTAAATCGCGAATTGCGTATAACGGTATAAAGTTAAATGAAGATGTTACTTTATGAGATGATCAGTGAAATAAATAAACACCCAAACATTGTGCAAGTTTTGCAAGTGACACATTGACTTAAATATGGAGTCACGGTAACGACAATTATTGTTATCAAAACCATTTTCGTATTAAGTTAAATATATTAGTATAATAGTCGTATAGTTGACTATTTACAAATGACGTAATTGAATCATGTACAATCATAATCTGAGAGATATCGAGGAATACGTATGGGACGGTCCTTCGAGAACGCAAGGTTGGGTTCGGTGGGGAGTGGGGCACTTGCACATTATCCACTCGTGGCTGGTGCACAACTGGTTCATTAGTATGAGTTGTGGCTCGTGGAGGGTAAAATGGCAACGATCCTGAAAGCGCTGTGAAGGATGGTGTGAGATTGCTAGGACGTGGTTGAGAAGAAGCAACTGGTTGTTCTCGCCACGGAGACCTATACGGTTTTAAGCGATTGTGGTGTACGATTTGAAGTGGCTTGGTGCTGTTGGTAAGATCTTGTATCTGGTATACAACAGAAGGATCTGAGTTGTTGTGGATCGGTTTGATGACTTTGAATGGTCCTTTCCATTTCGGTTCTAGTTTCATCCGACGATTAGTTGGCATGTCAAGCCATACTAGGTCATTTGCTACGTATGGTGTGTAGCGACATTTCCGATCGTGGTAATATTGTTGCTGTGCTCGAGAATCTGCTGATGTCTGATGAATATGTTCAAATGCTGACTGTAAACGAAACTTGAGTGATGCAGCATACGCTGCAGGAGTATTCGGTGTTGCACTAGAATGAGTTTCATGAACTCCGAATTTGACAGAAGGCGGTAATCTTGGTTCTCTGCCATGTGCCAAATAATAAGGAGTGTATAACGTGCTACTATGTTTGCTCGAATTGTAGGCTATTTCTAGTTGAGATAGATAGTCGTCCCAATTCTTGTTATCACCGCTTATTAAATATTTGGCTAGTTGATCTTTCAGAGTACGGTTAAACCTTTCTATTAACCCGTCGGATTCAGGGTGATATGGTGTGGTTCGTGTCTTTATCACACCCAAACGTGTGCACAAATCTTTCATGAGATCGCTCTCAAACTGACGTCCCTGATCGGTGTGTATATATTCTGGTAAGCCATTTTCTCGCATGTATTCGTCAAATATAATCTGGGCTACCGTTACTGCACGTTGGTCTTTCATTGGGTATAAGTTCACGTACTTTGAGAAGTGGTCCATGATTACAAGGACATACCGGTTTCCATTCGGTGTAATTGGCAACTCGGTTATATCAGCAAACACTTTCTCGAAAGGTATGCTGGACACGTGGCTCTGTAAAGGTGCTCTAAGGGATGGGATAGGATTCCTTCGTGCCTCGCATGAAGGGCAGCCATTCACGAAAGCAGCTATATCCCTTCGCATGTATGGCCAAAAACACACATTCTTGGCCCTTTCGAAAGTCTTGTCAATACCAAAATGACCACAAGAAGGATTGCCGTGCAAATCTTGCATGACAGATAGGGTCATGCTCATAGGTATGACGGTCTGCTGCAGCGTTTTACCGGGTAGGTTAATGCGTCGACACATAACGCCATCCATAAGAGACAAACGAGGGAATTCCCACCATAATCGTCGCAGATGCTTGGATTTCCCCCTTAATTGATCTCGAGGTGGTCGTCTCTTGTGTCTTGTCCATCTCAAGACTTCTCTGAGGACAGGATCGGCTTGCTGCCGAGATCTCATTTCATCGAGATCTGCTGCAAGACGAAATGTTTGTTTTTCCGCCGTCTCATGCGTGACTTGAATCGTTTCCGGCGTCTGTGTGACAGTGTCCGTAGTCTGGACTTGTACACTAGCAGATAAGTCTACGTTGTCCTCATCAGGACCTTGGGTTTGCGTTGAAATCGACGTATAACACGCCAGATTCTCCTCTGCAAGAGGTATTCTAGATAAAGCGTCTGCATTGGTGTGGGCTTTGCCTGCGCGATGTTTCACAACCCAGTCATACGCATCAAGTTCTAAGGCCCATCTGGCTCTCTTGCCAGTTCTTTCATCCTGTACTGGAATTTTTTTAAGTCCAGTCAGTGGTTTGTGGTCTGTTATGATTGTAAAAGGTTTGCATGCCAAATAGTGACGAAAATGGCGGACGGACCAGACAATGTCATACAACTCTTTATCGTATGTCGACCATTTTTTTTTCAGTCCTGTTAAAAAGGTGACTGGCATAAGCGATGACGCGCTCTTTGCCATCAATGTGCTGAGAAAGTACTGCACCAACCGCAGTACCGGATGCATCAGTATACAGCATAAAACCATGACTAAAATTAGGGAATGCCATGATCGGATGCTCAGTCAAATATTGTCGTAGCTTGTCAAAAGCTTGCTGACAATCTTCGTTCCAGTCAAATTTTACATCTTTTGTGTGATCCGGTGAAGTGGTGCTGCAATGGAAGCAAAATTCTTCATGAATTTGCGGTAATATTGGGCCAATCCTAAGAAAGCTCGAACTTCAGTGACAGTTCGTGGGCGTGGCCAATTCCGTATCTTTTCTGTGGTCTGAGGATCTGGTTGGATACCATCCTTGGTAACTACATGCCCAAGGTAACGTGCTTCTTTCTTAAATAAGTTGCACTTGCTTGGTTTGAGGGTAAGTCCTGCAGATCTTAATCTGTTGAGAACTTCTTTCAGATTGCGCATATGCTCTGAAAAGCTTGAACCAATAATTATGATATCGTCTAAGTATACAAGACATGTTGTCAGTGTAAGCCTTTCAAAACCAATTCCATTAACCTTTGAAAGGTCTGGGGAGCGTTGGTAAGCCCCATGGGCATTACCTTAAATTGAAATAGCCCAAATCCTGTCGAGAAAGCTGTCTTTTCTTTTATCGATCGGATCCATCTCAATTTGCCAATACCCTGAAGATAAGTCCAAAGTACTGAATAATGTTGACCCTGATAAAGCATCAAGGGTATCGTCTGCACGTGGTATGGGGTGAGAGTCAGTTATGGTGACAGCATTAAGCTTTCGAAAATCGACACAAAATCTGTAAGATTTGTCCTTTTTCTTCACCATAACTACGGGTGCAGCCCAAGGGCTGAAGCTTTCTTCGATGATGTCCTGACTAAGAAGCTTATTGACTTGCTTTTGTATCTCTGTCTTCATAGGGGGCGTTGTGCGGTAAGCACGCAACTTGATCGGAGGTACATCTTCAGTACGAATCTTGTGACATGTTAGATGAGTACGACCTGGCTGATCTGTAAATACGTCAGCGTAATCTTTCAATAGCGCCTCCACTTCGACAACTTGATCAGGACTTAAGTTGTCTTTGTCAATGTTTATAGAGGGCGCAATTTGTTGGCTATCTGATTTTTCATCAGATTTTACCCCTGCAACAACTATTTCTGTGTCGAAATCATTTTCGACATCATTTTCGACGATCGAATACTCAGCATTATCATGCGCGAGTGAAAAGAATTTCCCAACAAATTTGTTGGCTTTGAGGTCAACCGTGTGCGGGTTAGGGTTAAGAACCCTGGCTAGAATAAATCCTTTCTGAACAGGAGATACCGATTTGGCAAAATGAGTTGAATATCTGCGTCAGTGTGAGGTTCAAAAACTCCAGTGTAATTATCTGGTATGACGTGATGTGCAGGATACTCAAGTTTCACTGTCACGTTTTGTTGGCAACATGCAGGGAATGGTTACGTTCGCAGCAACTGAAACATTGCATACGAGATCTGAGCATTTCTGATGTTTTAAAAGAGGTATAACTTCTCCACAGATGGTTACAGTTTCTTTAACGGTGTCAAGGCATCCACCATTTGCAATTATGAAGTCCCAGCCCAAAACGAGGGGTCGGTTGATATTGCGGGCAACATAAAATTCGGTGGTCACAGTCTGTGTACCAATTCGAATATTTGTTGATATCGAGCCAAGTGAATCAACACTTTCTCCCGTAACGGAACGAGCAAGAAGGTATGACTTCTTGATAGGTCTCCTTTTTAAAGTTGATATCTTCTGACGAAGTTCTTCGGATATCATGCTTATGTCGGATCCCGTATCTACAAAGGCGTCAAGAGTGACGTCCTCCAAGACTATGGGTAGTTAAGTTATTTTCATATTGTTCTTTACATTTTTTCCCCGCTCTATTTTACTGCAGGCCCCCTTGGGGTCGGAGGCCCCTGGCTCTGCCCGGTCTAGCCTCACTGCGTTACGCCACTGATTGACATGAATTCCCTGGTATAATCCCACCACATATTTCACGCATTCCACTTGTCATCCTTAAAGTTGCGTCGATTTTTGGGAGTATTTAGTTAGCCCTAATTCCTCTTTTCAATACATCATATACTGATATATCCACGTTGTAGATTCATTTTTTGTTTCTACGACAAATTTATAGTTTCCAAATCTTGAAGGATTTTGAGTATCACTGGATATACCAAATTTAGCGGGGAACGATTTGTTGAATTTATTTTGTATTATTGTTATTTCTAGTGTCACAGTTTTGTTTTTCAATATTTTCTGGCAAAAGATTTCTAAAAAATGACCACTTCTATCCTCGTCATTGCTTGTTGTTGGATGCTATCATGATTTGAGATGATAACAGTAAACAACAAAACGTTAGTACATTTGAATAAAAAAAAATAAAAAAAATATTGCCTCTTGGAAGGATTAGCAATGAAGCTGGTATACCATGCATACAAAAGGAGGCGTATTGCCATCTAGCTCAAAATATATATGCGTGGGAGAAATACTTCATATGTTATCGACAATCAACATATTAACATTTATTCATTCATATGAACACATGAATTTGTATTATCGTAATGGCATACACGTGTACACGTACACTTGCATAACATAACACTTGCATAACATACCAATCCAAACAATGTAAGAAAGTCAAATCATGATTTTTCAATATTTAAACATATTCTGAGAAAAAAGCAAATCAATTTCAAACGAAATTCAATATTTTTTTCCGTGTAAATATCTTGATGATTATAATGCCAGTCCATTGAATTCAGATTCTCTCACACGAATTAGAAAAAAAGCAAAACACGCATTTTTATCCCTAAAGCTCTCTCCTAAAATGGAAACTCCTCGTCTGAAATGATAAACCTATAATAGTTATCAATTAAACCCGCTTTTCCACACATGACTTGTCCATCTCCTTAAAAAATTGTTCCAGCAAACTATAACCAGTCACTTCCCAGCCTCGCGTTAATGAAATGCTGTGACGTCATTCTCTTCGCACAAGACTCCGCCCACTTTCAAAATTTCGCAGTTCTCGCGAAACTGACCACTTGATGAACAATTTTCTATCACGTGTGGTGTCACCTGACAACGTTGTAGCAGTAAAGATGGTATGCTGGTTGGAGTAAGTTGATTTTTCTTTCGAATGATACCAAATTTTCCATATTTTCACATTTATAATTTTGCGTAATTGTCGTTTGAATTTGTATACTTCAATAATGGCCTAATCCTTCAAATTTAAGCTAAAATTATCGATAATTCATTTGACGACGAAATAAGCTTTCTGCCAGTACCAAATTTGAATGGACCCGGTGACGATTAGTGACAGTGTTTTGAAGTTGAAAATGGCCACCATTACAGAGATTAGCATTAAATTTGATGTTGATTTTTATCGCGATCAAGAGTAAGTTAGTGTGGTAGCTACGATAAGATCTATTATTTTGCATCCATATTATTTTATTACTCTGACCTAGCCTACAATCTTGGACAAAATTGACGAAACACTTATCGAAAAGTTCGCATGTTATTTCGAATTTCCATGTACATCTATTTTTCAGGTAAGCCCCCTCCCCTCCCCGCCCTGATCCCCTTTTCAATGTTGTCAGAATATTTCACTAAGAAATTGTCATTGTAGGCTAATTGTGTGTTCACTCGTCGTCGTCGCCTGAACCAGCGCCACACAACGATTTACAATGAAAATAAAGTAAAGATAACTGTACTTAATGAGATTTTCTGTAATCTGTGGTAAATCGTTTGACAACAATTTGTATCTTAAGATGAAATTCCTTATCAATTTGTGTATGGACTTTATACAATTATTTTCACTTTGTCAATTCCCAGTCACTACAACGTCAATGCGGGAAACGTATAAATTCGCTTGATATACTTTCTTCAAATAAAAGACAAAACTATCGACCACAAATTTGGTAAATCGGTTAGCTAAGACAAGAGTGGCGCACGTCTAACTTAAACATGGAATCTAATAGTTTTTATTATTTATAAAATCGTGTCGTACCGTATTTCTTTTATTTCATCAATTTTACGGAACTTTTACTTTTTTATCAATGTCCCGGCTACCCCCTATTCTTGTGCTGTATTTTCCATAATAATATTAGAAAAGCAATATGAGCATGTCGAAACTACTTTTTGTTTACACGCTGGAATCTGATAAAAAATTGAAATACTCTCCACCTCATCCACTTCTCTTCCTTCGCACGGCGCCGCCCCCTCCCTTTAACATCCCCGACCCACCTAAGTGCCATTATTTCACTTGTAATCCAAAATGCGCAGAACAATGCAGTGGTAGAGAACAAAGCACTCAGACACATCTACTTAAGATAGCACGGTACAAAATAAGTTAATGCCTTTTAATGTATTGTCTTGAAATCTCGAAATGATTTCATTTTTTTAACAAATACGATGAGTTCCCTACATAACACTATTATTCCATTGACAGTTACGATATTTTTACTCAAATGACATTTTTCAGACAATCTTGGACAAAACGGTTAAGACACCGGAAAGTTTGCATGTTATTTAGAATTTTCATTTACATCTATTTTTTAGGTAACCCCCACCCCACAACTTACTCCCACCACACCACCCCTCCACCCCTCCCCCCCTCCCCATCCCGTTTCCCCTTCTAATGTTTTCAAAATATTTCACTAGGAAATGCAGAGACATGGAAAGCAATTATCATCATTTTTCACCAACATTGAACAATGTCCCAACGAGTTTTGTCCAAGACTGTAGGGCCTAGTAGTTAGTAGTATTAACGTTAGTAGCAGTCATTTGATTTGTTTTAATATCTGCAGCATTGAATCAAAATGATTGTTCACCATAAGCATATGTGAAATGTATTGTAATAGTGATTGAAAGACCAGTGCTTTTGTTTTCTTTCTTTTTTTTCCATTCATTTTTTAAGTTGAAGTGTGAGCAAGGTCTGTTGTAAAAATGAGAATAGTGTGTCCATAGTTAAAAATCAACCATGGATCTAGGTTCCATATTTACAGGATAAAATTAAGAATCAGCTTATTTTTCAATGTCAACCTGGTGTGTTGCCGCGTTGGTATGCCGTCTTTTTTTATCAATGTCTTGAAATACCGCATTAGACAATGAGGAAATACTTCAAGACCAAGATATCTAGACTGCAGATTATCTGCTAGTTTAGGCCTTAGCTTTAGGACTTAAATATGAACTGAGTGGTTGTGAAAACTGTTCCTGTTTATGTGTATGTGTTTTCATTTTTCCTATCGAGTGTTTCATCGAGAATTTCTATTAACAAAATTCAAGTGGCACTACATATAATCATGTATTAGAAGAGGAAGGAGTACCACAGAGCAAATTTTTATCCTGCGCAACATTCTAGAACAGGTGGCTGAATGGCAGTCAACCATATATATCGCCTTTGTTGACTTTTAGAAGGCGTTCGACTCAGTGCACAGAGAAAGCCTCTGAAAAATAATGGCAGCCTATGGTATTCTACAAAAGATAATATGTTTGATTAAAGCGTTATATGAAGACAGTGAATGTGCAGTTATAGATGATGGTGTGGAATCTGAATGGTTTCAAGTCAAAAGTGGTGTAAAGCAAGGTGATGTAATGTCAGGGTTCCTTTTTCTGATAGTGGTAGACTGGGTGATGAGGAAAACGACTGATAATAACAGGAATGGAATTAGATGGAAGTTCATGTCAACCCTTGAGGACTTAGATTTTGCTGATGATATCGCTCTACTTTCATAAACATATCAACACATGCAAACCAAAGTGACCAGGCTCAATCAGTAGTATGCTGCACAAACTGGGCTAAGATTTAATAAGGATAAGACAGAGCTTATGAAAGATAACAGCAAATGTTCAAACAAAGTTTATATAACTAACAACTAAATGAAGCAAACAAGTTCAGATACCTTGGTGCAACAGTAAGCTTACAAGGTGGTGGCAAGGAAGATATCCAAATCAGAATCTTTAAAGTAAGAGTAGCATTTACGACATTAAATGAGATATGGAACTCAAGCACATTGTCTAACTCTCTTGGTAAGTCTGTACTCTTGTATGGTTGCAGACATCTGACGTAATAGAATGCGTCAAAGCATTACATTACTTTTTGGACTGCTGAGAAACAAGAATAATTCTTGTGGGAGCAAAGGAGTGAGCAGGAAGTGTTAGAGAAGTAATGAGAACACCACCTGAAGTGAGCAGGAAGTGTTAGTGAAGTATTGAGAACATCACCTGGAGTGAAATTGTAGTGCTAGCTTTTCTAGTGCCGAATCACTTTAATTCTTTGGCTAAACCAAATCGTATCATTGTAAAATATGGCAATGGAATTGAAAAAAATACATTTGCGATTAAGTCTTTATTCTGCAGTCCTTATTAAAAGGTTACTTTAGTCTGAAGTCCACGGCCACGACTGGCCCTTTGTTACAAAGGGGTTATTCTTGTATCCGGTTAATCTCAGAAGGCTACCCTCTTAGCAGATTTCCTGCAATGGGCAACGATGTTGGAAAGATAATTTACCAGTAAACATTTTTGAACGGGAGTTATTTTTGATCACCCCCCCTCACCGCTTCACCCCCTGGGAGATGACTCTGAACTCCAATTGGTTTCAAATCTAAATTTTGCAATTTAAAAATGGGGCTTTAGTCAATATCAAACAAGTCCCACATCGGCATTTACAGGCGCGGACCCAGGAATTTCCGAAGAGGGGGAGGTGCGGAAATCAATTGTGGCTAATTTTTGCTCTGTTGTCCATGAGGTTTGATGCAGAATTCAAAGACGTTATTCTTCTCACACTCTAGCTCTATACTCATGTAATATCAACCATAATCTTAATTAGAATGTGAACTTTTAGCAAAAAGAGACTAAGTGCGGAGATTATAACTGAAAAGGGCGCGCACCCACTGGATCCGCGCCTGCTTTGCACACGTAAAAACACCAACTCGCTGCAAGCTGGGGAGTTCATGGAGCCGTGGATAATTGATACTAACTGAACCAGTCGTTCCACTTTCATTTACTATTCCGTGGACGAAACACTGTTTTCATTGGGTACCATTGGTTCAAAATGTGGCCTAGCGATAATTACCTGTAGTGGCGTAACTAGAGGTCTGTAGCCCGTGGGGCACTAGCGCTCGGGGCCCATCGTAAACATAAAACAGTGTCATTGCTCAAGACCCCACCTTTGTTTGTGCTTTGATTACATGAATCACCCCAGCCATAGACTGATAGAGTAGTGTATTATACCCCCCCCCCCCCTCCCTCCGCGGAATCAAGACCTATATGTGATAGAGAACCAAACAGGAAAGCAAGATATAGCTCACACAAGAATTGAAGAAAATGCAAATTAACTCACCTTTATTTGTTGCACACACGAGTAAAACGGTCGACATCTGTCTTTTCATACTGAATCAACATTCAAACTTGTTAAATACACTTTCATGTTATTTTAGCGATATGACACGTGCATGAATAGAACGCCAAGAGGGCAAATATTAAGGGGCAAATAATAAGTGATACATGTTGACAAATTTATTTTTCGTCGATGATCAAAAAAATTGTCTTATCGTTGATAAATTTTTTATAAATAGATTCTTTATCAATAAATTCATCGATGACATGTATCGATGAAAAATTTATCAACGATTAGAAGAAAAAAAAAATGCCAGCACAAAAATATTAACGATAAAAAAATAAATGAGTACTGATTATTTGCCCGTTTAGCGCCCCCTCCATCGGTGCGTACAATTTCGCTCTTATCAGACGTCTTCATATAGATGTAGAGACATTAAAACAAGAAAGTATAGTTAGTTAATTAAAGTTATATCCTATTATAAAGTAACATCTAAGACACGCAACGCGGTCAGAAGCCGCAGGTATATATCTGTATTATACGTAATGGCTGCTCTATAGGGGGTAGGGGCTGGGGATTTGACCCAACTCCCACTTACCTTATTGGACATTTTGTGAGTAATGTGAAGCATTTTGATATAGGCAGTCAGTTAAACAGAGTTTTGGCTTAAGGGGGGGGTGGGGGCTGTGGTGGTGCAGTAGCCGAGGTGAAAATTAGGGGCACCAAAATGCTCACAGTAATGTTTGTGGCACCAAAGGCAGCATTGTGCACGTATTGAGTAATCGTAACAACGTGGGATCCCAAATCCAGCTGAAGGGCCTGGTATATGGTCCAGGGTTTAAGCCCTTGTAAGAGCCAAGGGGGCGAAGCTCCCCCGGAAACCCTAAGAATTTTACTTTGGATGCCCAAAGATGGCTTAAAATGAAATTCAACATTCAAATATTAATTTGATGAAAGAAAGAAAAATCTGCGACAAGATCTACTAACTAATTATCATTTCCAAACACACAGACCGGAAATTTCTCTGAAAATGCGGGCAAATTGTGGGGTCTGGGGCGAAGACCAAATCTAAAGATTTCTTGTTGCTTAAAATCAACACCTTAATGGATTTAAATCAAGAAACAAACGTGGCAAGTATTCAATAAAAATATATATATATTCTAGCGTTAAAATCAACTATACTGTATAGTAATTAGCATTTGGATAACCATTTCTAAACAGGTATAGAGAAGAAATTTCCCTTGAAAGTTCGGGCAAAATATAATTGGACATATTTCCCAATTTTTGGACGTTGACATCAAAATTAACGGTTCCTTAAATATTGGTGGCTGGCTACGCCGCTTCACCACAAATTTCACATCACTACCCGTTTTAGAGTGGTAATCCGAAAATCATGTTGTCAGCATCATGCCGAGTCGGGATCGCACGGACCCGATTTCTAGCCAAGTCGGGCATTATTCCAATAAATCACTGATTTAAACAGTTAAACGAAAAAAATAAACTATCCGAAATTGTACATGTGTGTCTGACTAAGATCGTTGCTCAAGTATCATATTGTCGGCATCGTGAATGGGAGGGCATATGACTGCGATATCTAAACGAGTCCCCCCTCTCCCGACCCCCGCCTCATGGAAGATGTAACGATGACGATAACTTAAAATCGGGTAGTCACCATTGTCGGCGTTACAGGGGAAAGGGGCGCCCCTTATGGAGAATTCTGCCCTCTTTTCCCCAGTATCAAAATCCTGGAACTATATTAATTCGTTTATTCGAAATAATATTTCGTTTATTCGTGCCGAGTTGAACTGATACCAGATAGGGCCTGTAGCAAATTCCGAATCGAGGGCGTAATTCCATATTGTTTCATAGAGACAATACTGTTACAACCAGCGAACTTTAAGCGGTTGTCTCCCCATATTGATTGTATTTGAACAATTACATCATTGTTGGATTGTACCCGTTTCATTATCGCTGATCTTTTTGTGTGATAACCGAGTCAGCGAAGAACTTCGATCTTTCATTACAACAACCATTTGTACGTAATGTAAAGCATGATTCGTACAATACAGGGTTGAAGTGGAACTGCTGTATTTTGTATGCAGCATAGTACACTGTACTATAAGCAAGTGTTGTTTTGTTTTGCTTCGAAAAATGGTGTGCGTACACGACCCTACATAATAAAACGTTATACTGTACATAATTTTCTATCACCTAGCAGCTGAACAAATATTATGAATGGTAATCTATTGGCGCTTACTGTGCTGCTGGGTTTGGTTGTAAATCTACTGCCTACTGGTGAGTGCTTTGTCTTCTAATTACCATTTAGATTTTTGCATTTCTATTTTTCGCAGGGTTACCCTTCAGAATATTCTCAAGCAGTTGTCATTTTAAACATCCTGGTCGTGTCTCTCAAGTTTTCTTAATATTAGGAAATTGGGAACCCGATGGGAGTTCGGCGTTCTCAGTTTTCCCCCACTGCACGAGACTGGAGCAGTGGAACCGTACCATGCACATAATCTAGTATATTTTTATCAGTGGTCCCCGAAACTCGACTTTTGCGCAGAAGCGTCGCATTTAGTTGTTCCCCCTACAGAAAATCAAAATTTGGAAAGTTTTGTAATCACGACTGGGCGGGGCAGGGTCATGTGAGCTGCCGGAGTAGATGAATCGCTAGATATTGGTCGCCATTTTGTATCTGCGACGGATGGCCTTCCGAAGGGATGGGAGCGCAGACTAAAATTCGAAAAATATGTCACTTAAATACAGTATTTATTTTTTCCGACGGAGGTTAGAGATCCACAAAGTGTGTGTGTGTGTGAGGGGGGGGTGATGGGGAGGGGTGGTCCGACTATAACTTTTGATGTCAATATCCAAAAAGTGGGAAGGTCTATAAAAAGAGACATTAATAACATTATTTCTTTAAAATAATAGCCTCCCGCCTACGCCTCCCCCTCTCGCCTATGCCTTCCTCTCGCATTTGCCTTCCCCTCCCGCCTATTCCTTCCCCTCCCGCCTATGCCTTACCCTCCCGCCTATGCCTTCCCCACCGGCCTATGCCTTCCCTCCCGCCTATGCCTTCCCCTCCCGCCTATGCCTTCCCCTCCCGCCTATGCCTTCCCTCCCGCCCATGCCTTCCCCTCCCGCCTATGCCTTCCCCTCCCGCCTATGCCTTCACCTCCCGCCTAATCCTTCCGCTCCCGCCTATGCCTTCCTCTCCCGGTTATGCCTTCCCCTCCAACCTATGCCTTCCCCTCCCGCCTATGCCTTCCTCCCGCCTATGCCTTCCCCTCCCGCCTATTCCTTTCCCCTCCCGCTTATTCCTTCCCTCCCGCCTATGCCTTCCCCTCCCGCCTATGCCTTCCCCTCCCGCCTATGCCTTCCCCTCCCGCCTATTCCTTTCCCCTCCCGCTTATTCCTTCCCCTCTCGTCTATTCCTTCCCCTCTCGTCTATTCCTTTCCCTCCCCGCCTAATCCTTTCCCTCTCGTCTATTCCTTTCCCTCCCGCCTAATCCTTCCCCTCCCGCCTAATCCTTTCCCTCTCGTCTATTCCTTTCCCCTCTCGTCTATTCCTTTCCCCTCTCGTCTATTCCTTTCCCCTCTCGTCTATTCCTTTCCCCTCCCACTTGCTATGTTTTTTTGTTTTTTTTCAAACATGATAGCAATTGCACTTATTTGAGTTAAGTTAGGGTCCAGAATTTAAGCCAATCAGACGAGAGGAAATTTGTGCCATTTATGAATTCTGGATCTAGCAATTTTACAATCTAAATATTCATTTTGGCGTGAGTATATCGCTCATTGGAGGGTAGCGGTACATCCCTGCACCATTTTTGGGTGCAGGTACTTTGCACTTTCATCTTCGAGCCTGATTAAAGGAGCACTTTACCGAAAAGTGATGACGTTATCCTGGGATTGATAGAAAAGTCAAGTATATTTCCTGCACGTACCTATAGTAAATATTAGTCTTGAATTGTCTGTTAACATATGTAAAATAAACAACTATTCTTAAATCTTTGAAATATTTATCTCCATGCAGCACAGGGTCAACGTCTTGTATGTTATCAATGCGAGAATTGCCCTCCATTTGGGTCAAAGAGCTACGGAGAATGCGAGAGAGAGGAACAGTTCGAACAGAGATGCATGAAGACGGTCGGGGAAACCGTAGATGGTACGTGATCTGGTGATGGTGATAGGAATGTTTTGAAGGGGCGGGAGGCTAGTTCTCTTTTTCAACTTTCGAATGGGAGGTGAAGGGCCTTGAAAGGGTCAGCTATAGGGGGCAAGAGCCCAGATTATTTTCCATTGTAAGTGTAAAATTATGTATCCACCAAACGTTGCTGCTAATTGGAAAATCTCCTTAAAAGATTAGTTCAGTGGTCTAGCATGTATGAAGGAGGACTTCAATAGAAACAAAATAGTGAAGGAAGCATTCAAAAATCTTATTCCGTCAAGGAAATATCTAAGTGTAAAGTTTGGTATCGTTTGTGTAGAAACGACTGAAATCAAACTAGTCGTGATGTCATAGCCTCAGATTCCTCAAAGTCTTTATGTATTCTATCATATTTTGTCCTGCGAATTTGTGGCTTAAAAATCATGGAATATGTCAAAAAAGAAGTAAACCTGAATCTAGGAATAATGGTATTTATAATATACTCCCTGAAGAAAGTTTGAGGAAAAATGATTTAAATTGTAAAAAAAATTAAAATAACTTTATTCAAAATACATTGAAATTGTTGAGAATGTGAGGATGAAGACGCCAACTTTCCATAATAGATTTACTATGCCAGTCATTTATACACAGATAAGACAGAGCTTTAACCTTGAATATCTCATTAACGGAATAAGATTTTTGAACGCTTTCTTCACCATTTTGTTCCTTTGGAAGTCCTCTTTCAAGAATGATGGACATGTTTGACCATTGAACTAATCCTTTAATTTCGGGATATTTTGTTCATATTTTGTTCCACCCATTCACTTACTCCACCCACCATTTTGATTTACAGCAAGAATAAAAGAATACTTTTCTTGCGCGCAACGGTACTGATAGAATCTCTCTGAAACACGAATTCAGTATCGACTTTGACCAGTGGTGTAGTAAGCATCCAGCTAGCCGTGATTTTCGATATCGGCGTCTAATTAAGGGTAATGTTGTTCTTAAAAAAAAAAGGGGCTCGAGGTTTTTTCCTCGCCCACTTAAGGGTGGAAAATTGGAAGTAGGTGTGGTGTTATGTAAAGTTAACTTGGAAATTAATATACATTCAATTTAACATTTCTGATTGGTCGAGAAATTTACACAAATACTGACAAAACCAATCAATGACTGCCGTGAAAGTGACGTAACTCGTATATTTCATATTTATAAATCACGTGTCCAGCAATTCTCTTGAGACGATGCTCCCTCTCTTTAAATTATTTTGTAACACCTGGGATTTGATCGTGACGAGCGCCACCAATCCAAAAGCAAATTGTTGGTTATTATGTTGAATTCTGATATTGAATGATGTGAAAATTTGTATTTTCTCACATGTATTTATTGCCATGTTAATATCTGCATATCGTATTTAAGTGGGAATGGCAGAGATAGTATTTCCAGAAAGCGTGACGTCATTCGGCCTATTATTTTATATAGGCCGAAGGCCGAGAGTCGAAACTCCTATACCTACAGTGTTACAAAATCGTGATACTTTTTTAAGTCATCCACCCATGTTGGTTCCAAGTGAGGGCAGTAGAGAGTCAAGCATTTCAAAAATAGAACATACCAAAGAAATGTGTAGAAATAAATATTCTAGAGAAATTGTTGATTAAATTCTTTTTTACAACGGATTTAATTTTATCGTTACTTTTTGTGCACTTTTAGTTCAATAAACCAATAATTTTAAAAGTCATTAATATAACAACTTTGATTTTGTCGTCATCCATGGATCAAGTGCGAACAAAATTTTGACAAACCATGCACACAGTGCAGGTACTTTTCGTGATACCGGTACGGTACGATGCCAATGCGTTTATTACTCATTGCTTTACGTCTGAATATAACAGATTGGAAGGTTAAAGCATTTTAAAGGAATCACTGCCTAACCTTACCGAAGCCGTTATGCATTACGCCTAGACCCTAGCCTAGTTGGTGAAGGTCGGCCAACACCGTAGGCCTATTTAACTAATAACGTTAGCGATGGGCCGGCCCTAGCCACCTGTACACCCCCGGTTCCGTAGTAATTGCAGTCTGCCTGTTTTTCTTTTATAAAAGCTAGGCGTACGCAGTCCGACACCTGTGATCCTAAAAGTTTACAATGTAATATTAACTAAGGTGGATCTAGGCCTAGTTATTGACGCCTAGTTTAGGCTCGGGATTATCGGGTAGTATAAAAAAGGCTGAAGAATTCAAGTTGCCAACTTAACCTATTCAAATTCAGACCTAGCCATTAGGCCTACAAAAATGCTACAATCTTGTTAGTTATGGATTTGAATCATTTACCATCGTTTGGCCGTAATTTCTTTCACTTTAACCCGTTTCTGTATGCTGACATTGTAGGATTGTTGTTGTTTACTGGTCTGCAGCCTCCACGAACGCCACCAGTAATGTCAAAAAGTGTATTGTGGGATATGAATAATAGCTACATTCTTGCAAGACTACATGCATGTTAGAACTTGACTAACACTAACAAGAATTTAGGCTATAATTTGCTTCAAATTAGCTGCCTAAACCTACTTAATTCGCTTGGTGATTTGTTGTGTATACTGCTTGGATTAAAAAAAAAATTGGCAAAGAATTCATGGATACTGGAAATAAAATAATCCATATTTGGATATTTGTGAAGGGAACATTATTTATGCCAAACATAAGGTGAAGGCAAATAACTCACACACTAACTCTATGACACATGCAATCATTGTTACAGTTGGGCTCATTTTGTCAAAAAAAGCTTTTAACTTTTATCAGTTTATGTGGTTCAACCCAATGAATTGGTAGTTTACCATACCCATCTCAAACCTATTAATTGTCTGGTGTTGAAGGGAACACATTAAACTGCTAAATAAATCAATATTGTGTAGGTAAAGAAAGAATAATTTGTAAATAATACAGGAAATATACATCAATTGACTTATATAACTGGTACAGGTTACATAAAATGGTGTGTAAATTCAGGTTTTTAAAAACAGATCAACACATTATTCTGCCATTAACTTCTAAAAATCATTCTTATAAATTTGCATGTACATTTATAATAGAGATATTGGGACTTCATTGTGGATGTAACAAATTTACAAGCTTAATTACAATTTTGATTTTCAGCAATGATCACCTGTATAAATTTAACTTTAACAACTGGTAATAAACTTTACTGACAGTTTCCTTATGAGACATCTTCTGTGGATGAACGTACTACAATATGTCCTCCACTTAACACTACAGCTTTAGCTGAAATCAGTCAACTTTGTGAAGTGATGTTGATGTAGGTATCGATATACCACAGTATGTAATTATTTCACAATTATAAGTTTTAAGAAAGAAACAGAAATCAACAAAATCTGAGGTTCTTCCTATGCAGTCTAACAACTATAGATCCCCATGGTTGTAAAGTGTGGCCTATATTCAACTGAGTTAAGCCTAGTAAAAGACAGTGTGATATTTCATGTCTGTTTACTGCAAATAAAAGCCTGGTCTGCTGGTTTTGATGTTGAATTTTCACTTGAGGTTTGTGTCTTTTTTTGGTTAGGCAGACAAAATTGTATGTATAAAAAGGTACACTAAAATTACCATGTCATATCCTCATAACCTGATAATAGTAGTCCTCTGCCAAGAAAAATCATTATACATGTGCCTGGAGTCAGAAAACATTTCGGCACGGTGTTGTGTACTACAAAATGATATACAGGTATTTAGCTTACTGATATCTGGTACAAAATTAATTTACATTGCAAAAAATATTTGTACTCTGAAGTAGTAAATGATTTTTAACAATCATACAACATAAAAGTTGGAATACTATTTTACTGTAATAAATTGTTCATTGGATACGAAAGCACAGACAAATGAGAGCAGAACTAAAAATCGCCTGTCAATGAGAAGAGAAATTACCTAAAGCAAAATTTTCAAGCGGAGCTTTTTTATCTTCCCAACTTGAGAGCTTGAGAAAGTTTTGCAAACAAATTGAAAGCAACTATAATAAGTAATACACAGAATAAAAAATGCAGGCTGCAATACAACAAATAGGCCTATGCCAAAGAAGTTTTATGATTATTTTTGAAGTTAGACTTTATGAATTTAGGGCTTGCAATTGTTGGTTAATGATGTTGAACAGAAAAATGTGAATGAAACTGAAAACTTAATAGTTTATTAAAATATAAATAAAAGTAATAAGTGAGCAATTTGATTTACTGTATATCTACCCATCCAAACAAGTTGGCACTTAACTTTGTTTTATACACACCTATCAGCCAGTTGGTCAGTCTGTTTAGACTGTTTAATGGATGTTTTGTTGATAACCGACTTTAAAACTAATTAGACCTATATTGGTCTCATGCCCTCTCACCCTAGCTAACAATTGTAATGCTGCATCTCAAGCATGGCCTTTTTTTTTATCATGACAGACATTTACAAGTCAATACCATGGTAATGTACATAGCCCTAATGTTGTGCTACTAAATTGCAAGTGGTTTCACACAATGTAGGCCTTAGTTACACTAACGTTACTGTAGCCTGGCTAGGCGACCCATGATTACCCCGGCAACGCTTTTTGAAAGCAATCAATCGTTACATACATGTCAGAATAAAATAAGATTTGATTAGCAACTTCTTGTTCCTAAATCAAACTAAAACTATCGCCCATATTTGTCAGCGTTTACGTCGGTCAGTTAAGGTTAAACCAACGGTGTGCATACGGCGTTAGCTAGCTTCAGACTGTTTAACAACTGGCACAATTAATATAGCACATTATTTTAGGTTTACCGAAAGTGTTCAAGACATCTACTAGTTTTAATCATTTATTCCTTATCAGAAAGGTTGTTTGTGTAGTATTTCTTTTATAAATATACTTATCAGTTAGGCCTAAGATAGTGCGATACATGCCTGTCTACAATCTAACGCTGCGCTAAAGTTTTGTCCTTTTGCATGTACTGTAAAAAGAAAACGTTGTTTTTGTGTTCTTACTACAAATAAAATGAACGTTAATCTTGGTTAGAAAGACCATTTATGATTAAAACTAATATAAATAAAATTAATTTTTGAAAGTAATAAATTTCAATTTTTATTTTTCGGAATAAATTTGCAGTTTGCCTATTTTTTATTGACTCCACTTTTAAATGTATCGACATATCTACTGCCCTCACTTGGAACCAATATTAGTGGAAGACGAACCAAAAAGTATCACGCACTAAGGTATAGGAGTTTCGACTCTCGGCCTCCGGCCTATACGTAGTATAGGGCGAATGACGTCACGCACTCTGGTATTTTAAGGAAAAAGTGAGTGCGCGCGAGTGAGTGCGCGAGTGAGTGCGCGAGAGAGAGTGCGCGAGAGAGAGTGCGCGCGAGAGAAGGTGCGCGAGAGAGTGCGCGAGAAAGTGCGCGAGAGAGAGTGCGCGAGAGAAGTGCGCGAGAGAGAGTGCGTGAGAGAGTGCGCGAGACAGACTGCACGAGAGAAAGTGCGCGAGAGCGAGTGCGCGAGAGAGAGGGCGTGAGAGAGAGAGTGCGCGAGAGAGAGTGCGCAAGAGAGAGTGCGCAAGAGAGAGTGCGCGCGCGAATTTTCTGTCTGTGATATATAATAACATATAATAATGATATATGTGTTCTCGTTTTTCCTTTCGATTTCAGACATAGTCCGCTCGTGTTCTACCGACTTTGCATGTGACCGGCTACAATCCCAGCAAAAATGCAAAGATAAATTTGATACCGATTGCGTGATATGCTGCAGAGATGAACTATGTAATGACGTCACCAGCTTAGCGTATTCAAAAGCCGTGTTCGTTCTGAGCATGCTTACATTGTTGATTTCTTTCTTATTTTGAAATCATTGTAAAAGACTTAGCAGCAATAAAGTATTCAGAATTTCAGGTGCAATTTAAAGCAAATAACGGACCAATGGTAACACAGATATATCTGGAATCAAGTATATACGACTATAGGTATGAGATTAGATTGTCATGGCAATAATTAGACAAACGCATAGCGATATTGTTTAGAAATGAGATTGACCAAACATGTTCGTCTTATATGGTAGAGGCCTGGTTAGAGTAGACTACCTCCATGGGTAGAGAAGTATATAGACGAGGGCAAAGAGGGAACAATAAAAGCAAATGATCAATTTTTGTTGTGAAATTGTATATATGAAAATGATTGGCATATGAACCCTGCTCGAAAAGTAGTACCGACAGGGGTAGCGTCAGGACATGCTTGGGTGTGTGGGGGTGGGGGTGGCTTTCAAAAGGACCCGATGTTTATAGATATGATATTAATAATTTCCTAATTGTTTTCGGCGGCCCGGTTCTAAAATTCTTGTGATTAAGCTGAACAAAACTAAAAGTGGAAGCTGAACCTGTTAAAATTCCTCTCAATTTGTCATCGTTTGTTCTTGCCTTCAAATTTTTGGACAGCAAAAAAGAATAATCAGTAATTTGTATATGATTTTCACCACAAGTTTTGTTTTTTGTTTCAGGTGGCCATCATATTTCGTATTGACAATGATCATTTTTCATTTTTCAGCAAATTGATTAGCATAGTGGAACAGGGCGGCTAAGGTTTTAACAGTTCAATTAATTTGAAAAATAAAGTTATAGTCCGGAGTTCTTTTCAAGTTTTGTAGTTTTTATGCATTATTTTTGAGACTTGATAGTAAGTGCACTGCATAGAAAGTTCACTGATTTAACAATGGGTTATGAATTTTAAGAAATAAAGTGTATTTAATACTATATATCAGTATATTACGTACCATATTTTTCTTTAGGATTTAGTGCATCGACGTAGTCACTTTGTTTGTCTCTGGTACAATGGGAACCATTGAAGCTAGGTTGATCTCCTCCCAGCTACAGGGCGTAGGAGGGTCACCTTTCAGAGGACCAAGAATCTCGAAAAAATTCCCTATTAAAAAGTGGGACAACTTCACTAGTAAAATAAGTTGCAAAGTTGCTCATTTTTAATTTTCGGGAAATGTTTTCAAACTTACAAAACTTTCCAATAATTTTACCATTTTTTTTTACCATCAAACCGGGAAGAAAACATACAACCGGGAATGTGAAATTCCAGACTTTCGGGAAGGTCACGCCTCTCCCCCTATAACGTCTTTGCCCAGCTAACAAATTATGCATGTAATAAGCTGAGCCTACAAAAATGATGTAGTTTTGTCATAAGCATGCAGAGTTTATGGAAATTAAACTTGCACCGTGGCCAGGAAAGTGTCTGTAATAGTCCTTGGTTAACTGTTTGTAGGTATACAAAGTACGAGAGATGAGGAGACGTTGTGATACGTTTGCGTGATGTGTTTTAGAGAGTGTAATGGGTTTGCCATGCTGCATGAGCGGTTCTGATTGTTGGGATGGTTGATGCTGCTGGCATACGAAGCATGATTGAACCATTAGATCTATACCCTTGTTGATATTTGGCCAGTACTACGTAGACAGTTTATCTTACTAGCACCTTTGTTTTCTCTTGTCCAAGATAAGGAGTGTGAGGCTGCTTGAGGATGTTTTGCTGCATGTGTGACAACTCGGCTTCCCTTCAAGATGGTGCCGTTGTCAACAGAAAGTTCATTACGAAAGGACCAAAAGGGCCTGATTTCAGTCGGAAGATCTTTTATGTTCTCTAGCCATTCTGTTATGATGATTTCCATCAGATGGTTTAATGTGCCATCATTGCGCATTGCTCGTTAAAATTCGTCGACTCTCTCAGACGAGAAGTGTACCAGGGTAACTCGCATATATCTAGATCAATCATATTGTGGTTGTCAGGGTTTGGGAATCTTGAGAGGTAGGCAGCGAGTTGATTTTCTGCACCTGGCTGGTGTTGGATATTAAAGTTATAGCCCTGTAACTTTACAAACTTTCGTTGTTACGGGTGGGGCAGAGATAAGTGGCTTTTGTGTGATCATAAGAAGTGGTTTGTGGTCAGTGATGACATGAAAAGTGCGCCCATACAGGTAAGTATGGAAACTGACATCCGAAAACAATTGATAATAGTTCCCTCTCAATGCAAGCATATTGTTGCTCGGTTGGAGCAAGGCTTTTGCTTGAATAAGCTACCGGTTGTAGTCTTCCATTAGCGTTGTGTCGTGGAAGGGCTGCCCCAAGACCTTTCACGCTGGCTCACATTGCATGTATGCAGGTTTGTCTGGGTCATAGTATGTGAGCAAGGATAGGTCCGGTTGTAGTCTTCCATTAGCGTTGTGTCGTGGAAGGGCTGCCCCAAGACCTTTCACGCTGGCTCACATTGCATGTATGCAGGGTTGTCTGGGTCATAGTATGTGAGCAAGGATAGGTCCGGTTTTAGTCTTCCATTAGCGTTGTGTCGTGGAAGGGCTGCCCCAAGACCTTTCACGCTGGCTCACATTGCATGTATGCAGGTTTGTCTGGGTCATAGTATGTGAGCAAGGATAGGTCCGGTTGTAGTCTTCCATTAGCGTTGTGTCGTGGAAGAGCTGCCCCAAGACCTTTCACGCTGGCTCACATTGCATGTATGCAGGTTTGTCTGGGTCATAGTATGTGAGCAAGGATAGGTTGGAGATTTCTTCCTTTAGTTGTTCGAATCTTTTTAGTAGGTCTCTGAGTGTTGAAGACTTAGCACTGAAGTTCTTGATGAAGCATGACAGGTAGGTCATCAAGCCTAGAAACTGTTTTAGTTCCATTTTGGTGGTTGGTGGCTTTACTATTTGGATGTCCTTCACTTCGGCAGGATCAGGTCGAAATCCTTGGACTGTGTAGAGATTGCCAAAGAATGATATACTGTCAGTTTTGATTACACACTTTGATGAGTTTAGTACGAGACCGTGCTGTTTTGCTTGATCCATGAATTGCTTGAGGTTCTTGTCATGCTCTTCTTCTGTCGCTCCAAATATGGCTACGTCATCAGCGATTCCGCACGCACCGGTGCATTGCTCCAAGATGCGGCCATTTCTAGTTGGAAAATATCCTGACTAACCGAAAGTCCAAATGGAAGTCTTTGAAAACAATATCTGCCAAGTGGTGTTTGGAATGTTGTCAACTTTTGGCTGCTCTCGTCCAGTTTCACCGACCTGTAGCCTGCTTTCACGTCAAGTTTGGAAAAGTACTTTGCTCCTGAGAACTTATGGTTCAGCTCCTCCAGTGTTGGGGTTTTGTGCACTGGACGGATTAGTGCCTTGTTGAGGTGTCTTGGGTCTAGGCATACCCGAATGCTGTTGTCTTTCTTAGTCACGTCTGTCAGGGAGCTCACCCATTCTGTTGGTTCCTCGATGCGCTTTATGACGTTTTGTTTTTCCATATTGTCAAGTTCATCTTTGATTTTCTGTCTTAATGCGATTGGAGTTTTTCTTGGAGGGTTGATATGGCTTGGTACGTTTGGGTCAACCACAAGTTTGTGTGTTGTCTGGAATTCACCAATCCGATCAAACTGATCAGGATAGACCTTCAGGTCTTCTGTGTTGTTGATTGGACAATTGATCAATTTTATCGGACAGTGAACTGGGTGAGGAGGCCAAGTTTTTCACACAATTTCAACCCAAGTATGGATGGTCCCTCTACGTCGACGACAAAATAGGTTGTCTCAACTCACTGGTCCTTGTAGCTACTGTTGATTTTGATTATACCAAAGCAGTGGATTATTGTGTGGTTGTACGCTGTTAAAATGCTGGTGCTTGGCTCTTAGGTGGCTGGTAGGGGATTTCCATCCTTGCCAATGTTAGATGGGTACATTTTCTGGTATGTTTGTATTGGCAGGACATTGCCTTCGGCCCCGGTGTCCAATTTCAGTTTTAGATTGTGTGTATACCTGGTCTGTCTTTCAGTTGTATTACAATTTTGCTGTGACTTCAGAATATAAATCGTGATTGTGCTGAAAGAGAATGATCCAACTGTTCTGTCAGTTCTTTATCTAAGTGGTCGCTTTTTCCGCTATCCTCTTGAACTGATAAGATTCGTTTTGTTTGTTTCATGTTAGAATAGCTGGTTCTTTTGTTGTGTTGGCTTATGCTTTCTCCCTGTTAGCTTGAATTTTGTTGTTAAGCAACACTTGGCCCAATGACCAATCTTCCCGCAGGACCTGCACTTGTCGTTTTTCGCTGGGCAACGTTCCCTTAAATGACCACCTCCACAATTTCTGCATCGACTGCCCTTGCGGACAGCTGCTACTCGGCTGGTTGATGCGGCGTGCAAAACTTGAAGGTTATTTACATGGGCTGCCATAGCTTCGTATCGCCTACCCATTTCCATGGCTTTTTGAACTGTGAACTCCTTTGGCTGTGATAGACGCTTTTCTGCAACTCTGGCATAGGTGTACTGGCAATATTTTGCTCTATCAGCCTTTCTTTCATTTCTTCTTTGGTGAATGCACATTTCTTTGCAAGTAATTTACAGCGATTTACAAAATCATCAAGAGTCTCCCTGCTGTTGGTAGTGGCTTCGTAGCTTCAATCTTGGAATGCGAAAGTTCTCGGCCGGTTCAAGCTGGGCCATTAATCTTTCGAGTAATTTTACGTCTGTTGCTTCTACAGTTGTTAGGGTCCAGCTGTTGTACCTTTGGAGGCCAACTTCTCCAACAGCAAGTAAAAGAATTGAAATTTCTTCTGCATCTGGTGTTTTTGTATTTTTTAATCTGGAAATAAGAGTTCCAAGCTCTTGTTTGAATTGTTTAAAGGATTCCGCAGGGTTGGGTGATCCCGAATCCATTTTGGGCACTGAATCTGCCATTGTTAAATAGTTCCGAAAGAGCGCCTCTTTCCTGCGTGTTTGCAAATCTGAGTTACTCTGATAGAAGTTCACATGTACGTGAGGCCTAACGTTATCTTAGGTATGATTAAAGCACAGAGACAGTTTTGTTAGGCAGAGCGACGTTCTCTTGATAATTGCTTTGCCTCGATTTGAAATGTTATGATTAAGAGCGTAATTCACAACAAGATCTTTGGTTCTTCTTGTATGCTTAGTTCTGATGGGTTTTTGTGATTGTGGTTTTAATATCCGCAAATATGGAGGTATAATTGACTAGTCACTTACGGCGTTGATCGTTTGGCTTGTATTAGCCGGTGGCCCTGCTGGTCGTTTTGGGTCTTGCTCGATGTCTGGTTGTTGATAGAAAACTAGCTCAAAAATACTTTCTGGTATTGTTGTTGGATAATGGCGTTTGATGTTTGTTGATTTTCGAATGTGTTTACGCTGCCACCATGTAATAGCCCTTGGTTAACTATGCGTAGGTATACGAAGTACGAGAGATGAGAAGGACTCGCATGTTGTGGTGTGTATTAAAGAGTTGGTCACGTAGAAAGAAAAGGATTAGCTAGAAAGAGTTAGCGGTCTGCGATCGACGTGAATATGTTACAGTGTCATTTCAACTTTCATACTGTATGTATGAAATTCACACGCATACAAACTACGAATGGCGTTGTAATGATGGCTTAAGGCGCACCTTCAAACGTATCTTTTCCGTTACCGGGGAAAATTAAAGCAAGTTCAGTTCCTGCAAATGAGGAATTTTGTTGAAAATACTAGATTTCCTGAAAATTTCTCAATTAGCAGCAACATTTTATAGAAACTCAATTAACCAGTGCAATTTTGAGTTCTTTCCCCACTGTGAGATAACTCTTTCTACACCCGTTGCCAAGCAACCAAGACAAGCGTTGGCAAATGCCCATCGAACGAAAAGGCAAATACCTTTGTATTGCTTTTGAAGTTATTAAGGTGGGGAGGGGGCAGTGGTCCTGATAGCCTATTTATTAAGACCTACTTCTATATCTGGAGGCCTTGGGTTTTTATGTTGTATATTCAGGTCCAAATTTGAAGATTTTGATCCACAATTGAAGAGAGAGAGAGTTAAACACACAATTACAATGACGGGTCGTCGCCTGCGTATTCGGTTATGATAGTACAAATGCTATCACGAAACGCTTAATACGACCCGGACGAGAACACAGGTACGACGTACGGACAGACATAACATTGACAACCAAGTCAATGTCCACGGCCTTTGATAACCAGTTGTGGTGCACTGGCGTGTCTACCCACCCCAGGATTGAACCCGGGGCCTCGTGGTCTGTAGACAGGTATGATAACCGCTACACCACAGTAGGTAGATTCCACAATTGAAGATTGGGGGACAAATTTAAAGTTATTTGGTCCAAAATTGAGGATATTTGGTCCAAAATTAACGATAATTCAGTCGATACGATTAAAACGTAGCCAACATCTGTTTTTTGTACATGGTTTATTTGATATTTCAATAAATCATATTCATGGCTTTGTCAAAAATTTGTCAACACCCTCTTCCACCACATATAACCCCCCCCCCTCCCTTTTCTTTCTACACATAACCTGACACATCCCTTTTTTTAACCTAAGTGTTTCTCCCACATTCAGCCTTTCCCCTTTATCTCCCTTACAAACCTTCCACCTCACTATCCTAAGTTTTACACCAGAGGTTTTTGAGACTCTCTTGGCACATTTGACTGACTTTCGCGGTGCCGTTAAACATCAACAAACCAAACCAAACCTTGTCAAAATTTAGGGGGCTACGGCATTTTTAGAGGATAAACCACAATACAACCCCCTTCTCTTCCAGACACGCCACTGATGTCACCTGACCTCATTATACCCCCTCCTCAATATTTTGAACGCTCCGCCGCTCCTGTTTGGGAATTTTCCCACACGAGATCGCTTTGTCCTCTTCCCCCTTTGCTCTCAGTGAAACACCGACTTGTATAATTTCCATGTTATATATTGTTCCAGCTATATAGCCTAAAGCTTGCGTCTATAGAGCTCACCCGAAACTCATTTTTTTTTCTTCTTCGAAATCACGGAAAATCGTGTTTTGCTTCTATTGACCGTAACGTGAAGTGCCTCTATAAATCGAGTTTCGTGTGAGCTCTATATACCTACAGGCTCATGGCCGTTTCTGCCTGTGTGTAGTGTTACGTTATGTACCAGATAAAAATATCTCCTTCCTTGATCATGCCTCCCTCTACAACCAAATTTAATTCTCCTCTTCCACCCCCTCTCTACTTTGTTTTTGTTTCAACCATGCACCTCCCCTCTGGATCACAGCTTTCTGACCTTTTGTTCTTGAATTTCTCTCATTCTCTCCCTGTTTCCTTTCCTTCCTACCTCTAGAACGATCTGACCTCTCAGGCACAATTTGACCTTCGTTGTCGTGGTGCCCTTAAGCCCTCATCAAACAAACAACATATTTAGCTAGCCTTTGAAAGTTTCTTTTGTCAATTTTAAGCCTCAAATTTATTTTATTGACGCGCAATCAGGGGCGCAAAAATAGGGTGGGTAAACCCCACGGGCCCCGAGCAAAAATCGAGATTTGACACTGCGATATGTTCTTTAGGGAGCCCCGAACGCTAAATTCCCCACAGGTCCCCAGATTTCTAGTTGCGCCACTGCGCACAATGAGTGTGTGTGTATTTCAAGTTTGCTGCTTGTTGCGTAGTATAGAATAGCTTCACTTTAGAGTTGACCGAATAAAAATAACTAGTACGAAAACATTTGATGAAGCCATCCTACGTGTTGTTAAAGTAAACATTGACTCTCATACGAATTCTAAGTCTGAAAAAAAAACGATTGCCGCCAAACCAAAAACGCAATCAAATCGACCAACAGAGTTGCTGATCTTAGCAAGAAAATGATGGCCTCGCCTCCTGGATGATAATCTACAGATCTACTTACCCCTTATAAGCTTTTCACATGATTCAGTTATTTTAGACATTGAATATATTCCGATTCATGACCAACAATTGGCTAATCATGGGCTATAAGTCTAAATTCTTCCGATTTTAAGAGTTATGATCTATATATTTTCCAATTTTGGTATAATTTGGTATAAATTTGTTCTATTATACTGAATTTTTGACCAATTATCATGAATTTTTGAAGCTATAAATTTTAAAAAGAAAAAATGGGTCACCAGTAATTTTCGGATGAATAAAAGTTGATAAATATTCCGGTATAGGGCGGGGTGTGTGTGTGTGTGTGTGTAGGAGGGGGGGGCGATCCTTTAATGCTAATGCTGTACGTGTTACATGCTTTGAAAATATGACAGTTGGAATGTGCCCCTCTCCCTCCCTTCTCCCCTCCCCCTAGATTCAAACATCTTCCACCCTCCGACTTTTAGGTCCCCTTTACTTCCCATTTTGTCAAATAATGATTGATCGAATATGACGCGCGAGTGACCCACAAACGTTACCATGGTAACGAGATTGTTGTATACATACATAACAATATCTCCAAGTCACTTGAACAAGAACAACAATAACCAGCAAACAAGTTTGTGTTACCAAAGAATAAAGCAAATCTCTTTCATATAGAGTCTACGTATATCCATATTGATCATCATAATGATAACTTGCATACACATACTGACATATGTAACGTAGGTCCGCGTAGGTGACACATAAAGGCTTTAGCGTAAGAATGAATACACACACGATGGCTATGAATTCCTTTAATATATACTCGGATATAATCATAATGAAACAGATAAAATTGTCTTCATTCTAGCAATACACTACAGCAACTCTACTCTACAAGCTCATGATTACAACTGATTACATCTTCATTTTGGATACATATAATGGTGACAAATGAACATGACCCCATTCCTGAAAAAGTGACTCACAATCATGTGCACTGGTATTGACCACATAGAGACAAGACAAATGTCTTGGCTCCTCTCAATGGGTTTATGTGGTAACACCCGAGAACTAAGAAGGTCATGGACCAGTGAAACACTTGCAAGAAGTAGGGCACAATATAATTACGGAATCAAGAAATAAAAGGAAATAATAACTCTACACGTATGCTACACGCCCCCGTCATGAAAAGACATGACCTCATGTCTTAAAAGAGAACATAAGCAAAAAAAAAAACTAAGTACGAAATACGTAAGGAATATAATGGAACTAAGATTTAAATTCCAAATCAGAAAAGCAAAAGGATGCGCCAGGAATTCTGGAT
The DNA here is from genome assembly GCA_020152595.1 of Chiridota heheva. NCBI lineage: Eukaryota > Metazoa > Echinodermata > Holothuroidea > Apodida > Chiridotidae > Chiridota > Chiridota heheva. Next base: position 601,109 of record JAIGNY010004390.1, on the reverse strand, counting down.
GTACATCAAACGAAATAATGATAAATTCACAACTTCCACAGACACAACTGGGAACAAATTCTATACATTCCCAATTCAACATCTTCAAAAACCTTTTTTCTTTTAAACATCAAATCTTTCATGTTCCATCATTTAACTCCTAATAACTGTATCCATAAAGAGATATGGAGAAAGGTTTCCAGTGTACGTGAACACAGTCTGGTGCTCATAAAATAACTAAGTTACACAATCAAAACAAAAGACTAACGTTCCTTCTAGTACTAATACCAGAAAATGAATTATGTGAATAAGTAAATAATTTATCACAATCAATCATCAAAATATGAGATGGCCAATCCAACATTTTGGGAATGAATTGTAATACAGCAAAAAAAAAAAATGAGATGTCAAGTTGACAAGTGAACAATTCCAGAAAACTCATGATCAATGACCAATAAACTGAAATACTTCGCCAATACTTGAATACGACACATGACTTGGTCGGTCAGTGCGGATTAAGGCTAAATCAATCAAAATCAGCTGGAACAACATATTTCGTAACTAAAAAATTCTCAAAATCAATAATCTCAACGAACTTATTACTAATCTTCAAATAATCGTTTCAAATACATATTTTTGCATCGTATAATATGAAAGGATTTACTTCTTTCTAATTTGTTTATTTTCTCCCCTGTTTCCTTTTTTTTGTGGGGGGTGGGGTGGGAAGGGGGAGAGTTTGCTCTGATTCTTACAACTTCAAAGCCTGCCCTGCAATATAAGGCAGATAAATAATTACAATGGAAGTTGGATCGAAGCATATAATGGCCCACTCAAGATATTTGACATATAAATTGTTGTGGTTTTAAGCAAAGGCGTATTGTCATTCAAAGTAAAAGTAATTCACCTGAAAGTGCATTTAAATAATTCAAAAAGAGAGCGTCACAATGAGGAGAAAAATAGATATGTATTATACTTCCATATTAATTGCTTTGTACTGCTGTACGTAAGACCAGAGAGTTCTGATTGACAACTCCCTTGCATCCTTGAGACATTAATAACATCAAAATACATGATATGTCACCAAAATAGTGACATTACAAAAGGTTATCTTGCACACGGAGAGTTGATAAAAGTTCAAAAAGTTGAAAGTAGGTCTGCTCCAATAGGAATGGTAGAAATAATGTCAGGTGTGTCCTTGGTTTCTCAATTACTTGTAGGTAGAAATAGAGGGCTGACATGCATGAACAGACACGACTTGTGTTGAAGCCCTTTGAGGCTGTTGAGACAGATAAAGTGATGTCATTCAGTTTCCTTTTAAAAAGGTAGTGATTTTGTTTGTGCGTCCTTGATAGCATAAAGAGTTGGTTGGAAATAGCGATGAAACACAGTTACTTGGAATTTCAAATCCATTAACAGGTTGAACAGCTGAAAATTTGAAGAAGCAAGTTAATATTTTGCAGGTCACAAACAATTTTGGAGAACTTGACTGTCTTCAATGAAATGAACAAGTCATGTCAGTGAAATCCAAAATAATTAATCAACATGAATTGTAGCAGAATCCTTTGATTTAAAACAATTTTCAATATATTTAGTACAAGTGTCAACAAAAATTCCATATCTTGTAGGGGCTTTGACCTGTCTACCGCTTCTGGTGTGTTGTTCGGGTACAGGGGGAGGGCGCTCTGGAGCTGGCCTTGGTTCAGGTGGCTGCGGCACAGGTTGAACTATGTGATGAAATATATGCTCTTCATTTTCTCAATCGCTTTCAATGTCATTGCGCAATTCATTATCCTGGGACTTGGTATCCTTTTTATTTTATGCGATATCTTATTCCTGGGTTTGTTTATTGTCTGTTTGTAGAGAAATACACAAGAAATTGCAAAGAAAACTTTGTATAAATTTCGCTGCCAATAAGAGCTGATTGGGCCGGGGATATAGGATTGCAGCTTTATAAGTATTTCTGCACAATATGGAGTTTGGCTTCGTATTGTGAATCCGGTAGGTGAATTTACGGACGCTAGTAAGGAGTCATTAGATGTGGCAATCACACTTGGGTGTTGTTGTTGACAACGTTCGTCGATTAGTAATGTAACTCATCCCAACTTGTAAAGTTACTGTTTGAAAAGTTGATGATGGTGAGGATGACAGGGAAAACTTGGTGAGTACTGCCGGTGTCGGTGGAAGGATTGTGACCTGGAGGTCTTCACTTCTTACAGTTACGGATGCAAGTGAAGCCATAACTGGTACCGCTTCCAATGTGTTTGTTCCCGTAAAACATGGTAGTCTTCAGTTCCTTCGTCAGGAATTATACTGACATACAATCGATTTATGACGAGTGTTTTCGTGGAACCTCTTGACAAAAGAGCTTTGAACCATCTATTCAAAATTCCTTTAATAAAAGTGACCCTTTTTCGGCATGAGTCCAGAAATTCTTTTAAGTAGTTAGCATGACCTTTTATCATAATCTGGCTAGGCAAGTGTTTCGGTCCAAAAATTTCAAGTTTTTCCCAAGTGCAGAATTTTCAAATTTTTCCCAAGTGCTGAAATTTCAAGTTTTTCGGTCCAGAAATTTCAAGTTTTTCCAAGTGTTTCAGTGCAAGCATCCAATTACATAGCCTATAACCTATCTTGAACCTAACTCTTACCCATAAAAGTTAATGATTAATTAGTTATTGTTAATTATAATTCCTTTCCAAAGGTAGGGTGTGTATATGTAACTTTATGTAATCATATCAACGCCCAGCCATATAGACGACCAGGGGGTAGCCAGAGGGGGGAAGGGGCATGCGCCCCAATCAAAAGCCCTGCCCTTGTTGACACCAAATAAAATGACAGAATATAGTGTAATTATTTATTGCATCAATAAGCTCTCCCAGCAAAATGTAACCCCCCAAAAAAATATATATATATATAATAGTAACAGCAGCAGCAGCAGCAACAACAAAAACAACAACAACAACAATAATAATAATAATAATAATAATAATAATAATAATAATAATAATAATAATAATAATAATGATGATGATGATGATGATGATGATGATGATGATGATGATGATGATGATGATGATGATGATGATGATGATGATGATGATGATGATGATGATGATGATGATGATGATGATGATGATGATGATGATGATGATGATGATGATGATGATGATGATGATGATGATGATGATGATGATGATGATGATGATGATGATGATGATGATGATGATGATGATGATGATGATGATGATGATGATGATGATGATGATGATGATGATGATGATGATGATGATGATGATGATGATGATGATGATGATGATGATGATGATGATGATGATGATGATGATGATGATGATGATGATGATGATGATGATGATGATGATGATGATGATGATGATGATGATGATGATGATGATGATGATGATGATGATGATGATGATGATGATGATGATGATGATGATGATGATGATGATGATGATGATGATGATGATGATGATGATGATGATGATGATGATGATGATGATGATGATGATGATGATGATGATGATGATGATGATGATGATGATGATGATGATGATGATGATGATGATGATGATGATGATGATGATGATGATGATGATGATGATGATGATGATG